>CM038721.1:41122978-41135478 GCA_021613375.1 Megaleporinus macrocephalus | reverse complement strand
AACCACCGTCGCCCCCTACGCTTCCTGTAGTGTATTACAGTCTGTCAGAACCACCGTCGCCCCCTACGCTTCCTGTAGTGTATTACAGTCTGTCAGAACGACCGTCGCCCCCTACACTTCCTGTAGAGTATTACAGTCTGTCAGAACCACCGTCGCCCCCTACGCTTCCTGTAGTGTATTACAGTCTGTCAGAACAACTGTCGCCCCTACGCTTCCTGTAGTGTATTACAGTCTGTCAGAACGACCGTCGCCCCCTACGCTTCCTGTAGTGTATTACAATCTGTCAGAACGACTGGCGCCCCCTACGCTTCCTGTAGTGTATTACAGTCTGTCAGAACGACCGTCGCCCCCTACGCTTCCTGTAGTGTATTACAGTCTGTCAGAACGACCGTCGCCCCCTACGCTTCCTGTAGTGTATTACAGTCTGTCAGAACGACTGTCGCCCCCTACGCTTCCTGTAGTGTATTACAGTCTGTCATAACGACCGTCGCCCCCTACGCTTCCTGTAGTGTATTACAGTCTGTCAGAACGACCGTCGCCCCCTACGCTTCCTGTAGTGTATTACAGTCTGTCAGAACCACCGTCGCCCCCTACGCTTCCTGTAGTGTATTACAGTCTGTCAGAACGACTGTCGCCCCTACGCTTCCTGTAGTGTATTACAGTCTGTCAGAACGACCGTCGCCCCCTACGCTTCCTGTAGAGTATTACAGTCTGTCAGAACCACCGTCGCCCCCTACCCTTCCTGTAGTGTATTACAGTCTGTCAGAACGACCGTCGCCCCCTACCCTTCCTGTAGTGTATTACAGTCTGTCAGAACGACCGTCGCCCCCTACGCTTCCTGTAGTGTATTACAGTCTGTCAGAACCACCGTCGCCCCTACGCTTCCTGTAGTGTATTACAGTCTGTCAGAACGACTGTCGCCCCTACGCTTCCTATAGTGTATTACAGTCTGTCAGAACCACCGTCGCCCCCTACCCTTCCTGTAGTGTATTACAGTCTGTCAGAACCACCGTCGCCCCCCTACGCTTCCTGTAGTGTATTACAGTCTGTCAGAACCACCGTCGCCCCCTACGCTTCCTGTAGTGTACTACAGTCTGTCAGAACGACTGTCGCCCCCTACGCTTCCTGTAGTGTATTACAGTCTGTCAGAACGACCGTCGCCCCCTACGCTTCCTGTAGTGTATTACAGTCTGTCAGAACGACCGTCACCCCCTACGCTTCCTGTAGTGTATTACAGTCTGTCAGAACCACCGTCGCCCCCTACGCTTCCTGTAGTGTATTACAGTCTGTCAGAACGACCGTCACCCCCTACGCTTCCTGTAGTGTATTACAGTCTGTCAGAACCACCGTCGCCCCCCACGCTTCCTGTAGTGTATTACAGTCTGTCAGAACCACCGTCGCCCCCCACGCTTCCTGTAGTGTATTACAGTCTGTCAGAACCACCGTCGCCCCCTACGCTTCCTGTAGTGTATTACAGTCTGTCAGAACCACCGTCGCCCCCCTACGCTTCCTGTAGTGTATTACAGTCTGTCAGAACCACCGTCGCCCCTACGCTTCCTGTAGTGTATTACAGTCTGTCAGAACCACCGTCGCCCCCTACGCTTCCTGTAGTGTATTACAGTCTGTCAGAACCACCGTCGCCCCCTACGCTTCCTGTAGGGTATTACAGTCTGTCAGAACCACCGTCGCCCCCTACGCTTCCTGTAGCGTATTACAGTCTGTCAGAACGACCGTCGCCCCCTACGCTTCCTGTAGCGTATTACAGTCTGTCAGAACGACCGTCGCCCCCTACGCTTCCTGTAGTGTATTACAGTCTGTCAGAACCACCGTCGCCCCCTACGCTTCCTGTAGTGTATTACAGTCTGTCAGAACGACCGTCACCCCCTACGCTTCCTGTAGTGTATTACAATCTGTCAGAACGACTGGCGCCCCCTACGCTTCCTGTAGTGTATTACAGTCTGTCAGAACGACCGTCGCCCCCTACGCTTCCTGTAGTGTATTACAGTCTGTCAGAACGACCGTCGCCCCCTACGCTTCCTGTAGTGTATTACAGTCTGTCAGAACGACCGTCGCCCCCTACGCTTCCTGTAGTGTATTACAGTCTGTCATAACGACCGTCGCCCCCTACGCTTCCTGTAGTGTATTACAGTCTGTCAGAACGACCGTCGCCCCCTACGCTTCCTGTAGAGTATTACAGTCTGTCAGAACCACCGTCGCCCCCTACGCTTCCTGTAGTGTATTACAGTCTGTCAGAACGACTGTCGCCCCTACGCTTCCTGTAGTGTATTACAGTCTGTCAGAACGACCGTCGCCCCCTACGCTTCCTGTAGAGTATTACAGTCTGTCAGAACCACCGTCGCCCCCTACCCTTCCTGTAGTGTATTACAGTCTGTCAGAACGACTGTCGCCCCTACGCTTCCTGTAGTGTATTACAGTCTGTCAGAACGACTGTCGCCCCTACGCTTCCTATAGTGTATTACAGTCTGTCAGAACCACCGTCGCCCCCTACCCTTCCTGTAGTGTATTACAGTCTGTCAGAACCACCGTCGCCCCCTACGCTTCCTGTAGTGTATTACAGTCTGTCAGAACGACCGTCGCCCCCTACGCTTCCTGTAGTGTACTACAGTCTGTCAGAACGACTGTCGCCCCCTACGCTTCCTGTAGTGTATTACAGTCTGTCAGAACCACCGTCGCCCCCTACGCTTCCTGTAGTGTATTACAGTCTGTCAGAACCACCGTCGCCCCCTACGCTTCCTGTAGTGTATTACAGTCTGTCAGAACCACCGTCGCCCCCTACGCTTCCTGTAGTGTATTACAGTCTGTCAGAACCACTGTCGCCCCCTACGCTTCCTGTAGTGTATTACAGTCTGTCAGAACCACCGTCGCCCCCTACGCTTCCTGTAGTGTATTACAGTCTGTCAGAACGACCGTCGCCCCCTACGCTTCCTGTAGTGTATTACAGTCTGTCAGAACCACCGTCGCCCCCTACGCTTCCTGTAGTGTATTACAGTCTGTCAGAACGACCGTCGCCCCCTACGCTTCCTGTAGTGTATTACAGTCTGTCAGAACCACCGTCGCCCCCTACGCTTCCTGTAGTGTATTACAGTCTGTCATAACGACCGTCGCCCCCTACCCTTCCTGTAGTGTATTACAGTCTGTCAGAACGACCGTGACAAGAGAAACACCTCTACATTCCTCACACTGTACATGATGTGGATGAATTTCTGAGATGTGTGTTATGATAGTTCCTCTCGGAGTCCGATCGACTGTGTGTGTGAAAAAAATGCAGGAAATGTTCTTTGCTGACTTACTGGCCGCCGCGTTCCACAAGTGTTTGGCACAGATACTTCTTTGCATTCCTGTGTGTTGGGCAGCTCTCCAGCGCAAGTTCAAAGTCACCTATAGCTTTCATCAGGCTGCCTTTGGTCGCGTACCTGCAGCAGAAAATCCTTCAGACTAACGTTCTCATGAAACCAGGTGCATTCCAAGCAGTGAGGCGGAGAAACTTACAGAGCTCCGCGCGCGACCAGCGCTTCCACATTATTGGTGTCGATCTCTAAGGCTTTGTTATATTCATTCATCGCTTCTACGTGTCGTCCTGACTTGAAGTGATCCACACCAGCTTTCACGCTGACGGAGACAAAGATGAGAAGGTTGTTTTGATTTCATGCATAAAAAAAAAGCTCAATTAATACAATTAGAAACAAAAACAGTAAATTATAAAATAAATAAAATTATTATTATCAAAGCTGATAAAGTTCGTAGCCAGATTATTCCTGGACACCTCCAGCCATCACCTGAAATTATTCAACTTCATCATGAATTAACATAATAAAGTATTATTAGATAAACTGCACCAACCCAGGATTTTCTTATTGTTACTATTTTATTTATTTTTTGTTTTAATTTACTATTAAAACTGTTCACTATTTTATTTAAGACTTTAAAACCCCACTTTGACTCAATTAAGAACAAATAATATTGTTAATGTTCAGTGTTTTTATAAAATAAAAGTTCTAAAAAGCATGTTTCATGTGTTCAGATTCGGGCATTAAAAAGAAAAAATAGAATCAATTATTAAGTTAATTAATATAATTTCCCAATTGTGCAGTAAAGAAATCACAGATTTAAAAAAAGCTCCATTAATATTAAGAGTGTTGGACAATTTTGTCTATACAAACCATTTCAGAGCCCAGGAGGCAGACTGCTTCTTCCTGATGGCTTTCGCAAAATCATCCTCCAGAAAGTGTTTACTGTGCGAAAAAAATAAAAAATAAAAACACAAACAAAATTTTAGTACACCTAAAATTACTTTAAATCTTAAAGACTACACAAAAAACTTTTATATAAATAAATCTTCTTTTAGTTTGTTTATTTTGTACTAAATCCAATACAAACAGCCTTTAAGTACAAGTAATTACATTTTTAAGCCAATTAGTCAAAATATAGCTCACCATCATACGGAAAATAAGTTTTAAAAATATGAATTTTCAAAAAATGATTACAAGCCACATAGAAAATGGAATTCCTACCAACAGCAGTGCATTTCACTGATTACCTCTGCAATCCTCTCATTAACGAAGGAGAGTGCGTATCATTAATTCCCAGCTTTCCGAGCAGAACGTCCACGTTGGCTGGGTTGGAGTAGCCCAGCGAGCTGTCCAGTAACTTCTCATACGTTTCACTGCTGTCAATGGCCACCTTCTCTCCTCGACTGGGACAGTGAGAAGAACAAACACACAACAGAATGAACTGAGCCTTCAGATCAGCGTTCAGCTCCAGAGACAGCTCACTGAACATGGTGTTTAATGTGGTGGTTGTTGTACTTTGTGTTAATAACATTTGAACCACAAGAGGTATTACAAATCTGATTACATCAATCGATTTCTGAAACAGTTCTGATCTCCTTTGATCTGCTACATGACCACCTTCCCTTGGTCCAATATGGCATCAGACTAACTCCCCTTTAATACAGATGTTAAATTTGTACACAATAAGACTCCTCCAACATCTACTGACCAGACTCATTTTCATTCTGTTTTATGAGGCCAGTAAGGTTTCACCTGTAGAAATAATTATAGATGACTCGCTTTGCTGAACAGACGGACCCTGTTTCAATTTCACACAGCACTTTATTCAAACAAGCAACTTATTTTATTATGTAAGAACTCAAAATTCCAGTTCGGCTCATTAAAGAATCAATAATATTATTAAATGTTGTGAGTTTTACTAATACAAGTTCTGGAAAAGTTCCAACATGCTTCTTGTGTTCCTTCAGGTATTGAAAATGGAAAAAAATCAATTTTAAAGGTATCAGTTATTTATTATTCATGATTTATTATTAATTAAATATGAATTAATTAATTAGTTCATTCAATTTGGCAGTAGAAGAGAGTGATGTTAAAAGTTGATTAACTGATTAAAACCACATATCTGGACAACCAGGGTCTACAATACAACATATCTTTAAAGCAGAAACAAAAAAAGGAAATTACTTTAAAAAATTATCATCCTCAAAGTTGATAAAGTTCATAGCCAGATTATTTTTGGACGCCTCCAGCCATCATGAATTAACATAAAGTATTTATTAGATTATACTGCATATACCCAGAACTTCCTTATTTTTACTATCTTATTTATTTTTTATTTTAATTTACTATTTTATTTTTCAGACTTTAAAACTCCTATTTGATTCAATTAAGAACAAATAATATTATTAATGTTGAGAGTTTTGCTAATAAAAAACATGCCAGCATGTTTTGTGTGTTCAGATTCAGGTATTAAAAAGGGAAAACATAATAAATAAATTAAATTTAATTTCCCAATAGTACAGTAAAGAAATCACAGATAAGTATTCCTTGTATATGAATATGAATTTGAAGTGAGTGATGTTTTCTGGGATCGACTCGGAGCCTCAGAGTCAGTGATATAGCAGAGATTAAACCATCTTATTTCTAATTTCTTATTTCTAAAGTTTCTAATAATTGTTCATTGTGTCGGACTCACTACTCAAACTGCTTCACGCTGTCTTCCCTTACAACACCCCTCCGGACCACTACAGTGAAAAGACACTGACTCCCAGCATTTAGACAAAAATAAATAAATAAATAAATAAATAAAAATCATTGACTCTGTATCACTATATTAGGTATCTTACATGTAGTGAAGAGGAAGGTCCTCCTTGCTGATCACTCCCAGTTTGATTCGCTCCAGGTTCGGAGCCAGTGAGGAGGAATACAGTGAGATGGTCAGCTTCTCGTGATAGCGGTCTATGTCCTTCACACCAGCTGCACCAAAACACAGTAAATACAGGAGAGATCAGCAAGCTCAGCCTAAAACAGCTCATTTTCAACATACTCAGTGTTTCATAGTTTCTAAACCCAGGACTGCTGCACAGATCTTACATATCAAACTCAATAATTCCCTTTTAAGATCTAAACAGAGAAAATATAAAACCATAACTCTAACAGTGATTCTATAATAACATTAGTAGTAGTAGTAGTAATAGTAATAGCCTTTAAACAGATGGTAATAGCACCTCAATATCTCAAATTTTAATACTTATTTAATAATAAGTAATATATATTTTTAATTTTATGGTTTTATGACTTATTTTATGACAGGTTTAAATCTACATTAGCCATTAAAAAACTGATGTGACTTGTCATAGCAAATAAAGATGAACAGACCATAGAAGTTATTCAAAATAAGCGTAAACGTCAACAAGTTGGAACAACAGCTTTAATAAGATAATTTAGAAACACCACCACTGCTGCTTTACATAAACTATAGACTCCGGCAGTAGTGCTGTGTCTGATCCACTCACACCAGCACAACACACAACCACCCACATTAGTGTCACTGCAGTGCTGAGAATGACCCAGTATCTGCTCTGTGGTGGTCCTGTGGGGGTCCTGATCATTAAAGAACAGAGTAATAAAGTAGATGTATGTGTGGATGGGTTAAATGCGGAGATCTTGAATTTCCCTCTGAGATCAATGAAGTATCTATCTTTTCTAACATACTCTAACTCTAACATACAATCAGACTCACCTCGAATCAAATCTCCAGTCTGGTAATACGACAAAGGATCATCGTGGTTTCCTGTTGAAGGTACATCCCGTAAAGGACAGAGACCCTGAGAAGAGAAACAACAAGTTTAGATGTTCAACAGCGACTGCAGGAGGGTCACAACCTGGACTGTCCCCACAGCTAAGAAGATTATGTTGATGATCAAGTAACGAAAGTTAAAAATGAACAGACACAGGGGTCCATGCTGTGCATCCGAGGACCTGCCCGCCATCCCTTACTGCTTATAAGGCACTGCGGTGGTCCCCTATGCTGGATCTTACTGGTGGTGGCGAGGAACACTGCCCCCAGGCCTGGTTCCAGGGGTGAATCCCAGTAACCCTCTTCCGGGCAGGGTACACAATACACTGTGTCCCTAATTATAAGGGGATTGTGGATCATGTTCATTTGGGTCTTCACTCCAGACCTGTTTGCCCTAGTCGTCCCCAGGAATGAGCAGAACAGGGACAGGGACACTAGCAATGAATACATAAACTTCACAGTAGAGTCACATTATTATGACCACCAGCTAATATCCAGAGTGACCCCCATGTGCAGCACAGACAGCAGCTAAACGGACTGGGAGACTCAGTAAGGTGCTGGCAGGTGGTCACAGGTATCTGGAGGTGTCATGCTGACTGCAGTGCATCCCACAGCTGCTGGAGGGAGCGTGGAGGAGGATCCATAGAGCCAACACCACCATCCAGGTGATCCCACAGATGCTCAAGTATGGGGAATTTGGGGTCCAGGGTAGTATCTGGAGGTCTTGCTCAGCTTTTCCAACCAATGAGATTTCTACTCGTGTGATGTGACTCTTGATGTGTCTTGCTGGAAGATCCCATTCGTCCCAGAGAAGACCATCAGCATGTATGGTGTACGTGATCTACAAGGATGGATTCAGACTCAGATCGGTTGAGAGTGTCTTCCACATGGATGGGAGGGTCCAGAGAATGCCACATAAACATTCCCCAGACGAGAACACTGACACCTACCAACACCAAGAGGCTGTAAATGCGCATGTCCATCAGCCTTTGTTTCTTACTGTAGGCCAGAGCAGCTGGAGAACATCAAACATGCAGATACAAAACCAAGTAATCAAGTTTAACCAAGTAAAGGTTACAGACATGCTTACAATCCCAAACACCTTCCTAATAATTCCATACCGTGATCTCCAGGTCTTCAACGTCCCTCTCAAAGTCTCCAGCAGTGCAGAGAAGATTAACAAAGAAACCAAAGTCTCGGATGGACGTAATCCTCCCTATAACCAAATCTCCTCGTTCCACGTCTCTGTAGAACAGTTCTCGCCGCTCTTCATAAGAAACTTCCATAAACTGCTCCAGCGGCGGCATGATGGCGTACGGTTCTGCAACACAACATACATTAGATATTTATTTCAGAAGTTGAGTGTTTCTAATAAAGTGGCCAGTTAGTGAAAGTACAAGGTTGGTGTTTCTAATAAAATGGTCAGTTAATAGAAGTACAAGGTGGGTGTTTCTGATAAAGTGGCCAGTTAATGAAAGCACAAGGTAGATGTTTCTGATAAAGTGACCAATGTGTGGAAGCACAAGGCGGGTGTTTCTAATAAAGTGACCAGTTAGTGGAACACATAAGGTAGGTGTTTCTAATAAAGTGGCCAGTTAGTGGAAGCACAAGGTAGGTGTTTCTAATAAAGTGGCCAGTTAGTGGAAGCACAAGGTAGGTGTTTCTGATAAAGTGGCCAGTTAATGGAAGTACAAGGCAGGTGTTTTTAATAAAGTAGCCAGTTAATGAAAGCACAAGGTAAATGTTTCTGATAAAATGGCCAATGTGTGGAAGCACAAGGTCGGTGTTTCTAATAAAGTGACCAGTTAGTGGAAGCATAAGGTGGGTGTTTCTAATAAAGCGGCCAGTTAGTGGAAGCATAAGGTGGGTGTTTCTAATAAAGCGGCCAGTGAGTAGAAGCACAAAGCATGTGTTTCCAGTAAAGTAGCCACTGAGCGGACTGACCGTATTTGCTTGATTTAAATTCTTAAACAGTTTTGGTCAAGTATTTGAAACATGTGTAGGAACCTCGTATATCTTCCTGCCACTCATCCTTGACCGGTATAGTGGACTTCCAGGAGGGAGCAAACAGAAGATCAGCCTTTCTAGCGATGAACTGCTCCACAACTGGACTGTCATCTTCTTTATCCCTGCATTACAGACACACACTACAGATTAACAGCAATCAGTACAAACGGGTACATTTTAAAATGTTTGTGCCCCAAACATGTTATGTTTATGTGAATTCTCTTTAAAGCAGTGGTCCACAGCTCTATGGGTGTTAGGTACAGGAGGGGCAGCAAGTTGAATGCCGGTTGGAACTAAACTCTGCTAGTAAGTAGCCTCCTAGGAGCAGGTAGGACAGCAATGGTTGGAATGTATTACGTCAGCTTTAGCTTTAACTGTAGCACTGTTCACCTTAATGCAACACCTGGCATCCCAGTGCATTCTGAAATCCAAAACCTCTAACATGGTTGTCCTGTTTAGGTTTTTAAAGCCATTCAAACGTATATGACAAATTTGTGGACATGCGTTCAGTAATTATTACTTTGCCTCTGTAATTTGTCTTCATGTAGTGTTTTAGGACCTGTTTATTTAAATGGATGGAACTCAAGTGCCAATATGCAAAGCAGGACTAACTTACTACAGGAACTTTGGTTTAAAGAGGGGTGTAAGACCAGGACGATTAATATGATTCATTTCTGATAGAAGAACCATCACATACTTCATGATATCCAGTAAAAACAACTCCTACCTCTGGTTCACTGATTTGGCGAGATCAACTGCAACGTGTTTAAAATCAGGATTTTCACTTTGTTCACATTTTAAGAGAGAAAACAGACTCGGTCCATGATACGACACGGACTGCCTTAGTAAATCTCTATCCATGGTCAGTAAGAGGGTCCTCTCGCTCTGTTATGGACATACCACCCTGAGGAGTGGGGGGGGGGGAGAGGGAGAGAGGGAGAGAGAACTCACATTAAAGGAAACATTTGAATACAAACCATGCAAAGTGTCTGACTGTTAAAGATTCTAAATCTAATAAATCTGATGACAGATACACAATGCCATGACTCTGATTTACACAGAGGAGATTCAAACACTACAAATTCGATGACAGAAGGTATTTCTACATGTTTTACTCAGGATTTCGGGAAAGAACAACAAAAAGACATGTAATGTGAAATAATACGCTCATTTATTTACAGTAACTTTTATTACATGCAGGTCGTTCAGTGATGGAGCATTCTAGATTTTATAATGGTTGCATTAAACTTTATTTTTCACAGCTCTTTACCAACTAACTGCAATCTGTAAAACCTTTTTCTGCAAAATGTATCTGTAATTGTTTAAAGACAAAGATTGATAGACAGATAAACAGATAGATAGATAGATAGATAAAAGTTATATTCAGAACAGTCAGACTATAAATTAGAGTCAATAAGAATTGGTTGCTAGCACACTATCTCTCAGTTTATCTGATATATATAGAGAGAGAGAGAGATAGAAAGATAGCTAATCATATCGCCAGAGATAGATAGATAGATAGATAGATAGATAGATAGATAGATAAAAGTTGTATTGAACAGTCAGACTATAAATAAAAGTCTATTTAATAAGAATTGTTTGCTAGCAAGCTGTGACGCCTTTATTGAGCTAAACAAGTAATAAGACCCAAATTATCATCAACAGTACGCTATTATCTGTGCTCAGATATTTTATTTAATAAACTCAATTTTCTTTTGATCACTTTATGAGCTTAAAAATCACTAAACTTACTCCTCCAGCGGAGATAAACGCGGAGCTAACCCAGCGTGTTTTCCTCAGTGCCAGCAGCTGCTGAGCTAACGCTAACTGTTCAACTCAGCTTCTTAAACTCTGAACAAATCACAGCAAAGTCACAGGAAAAAACAAGAACCTGCACATTTTTCATCTGTAGCCTTTTTCAGCATCTTAAACACCACATACGACCTGAAACCAGCTACATTTATCACGGAATAGCTCCCCAGTACGTGTCCGCAGCTCAGACGCGAAGCTAACTTGCTAACCTACACAGTTACCCTTTCATAATAAAAGTCCCAAGAGTCGCCTGACGTGCACCGCTGGCTGGCAAGGCCAAGCAATGTCCTCATGAGGCATCAACAGAAACAGCCTCTGCATTTTGGACAATTATATAATAATCTAATAAATCTAAGCTGGCCTGCTTGTGATGTTTTGAAATAAAACGTGCACTAGACAATAAATGATTAAACCTGGTGATAAATCAAGAAATTATTGTCATTTATAATATACAACATGTGTACAAAACGTATATATATATATATATATATATATATATATATATATATATATATATATATATATATATATATATATATATATATATATATATGTATATATATATATATATTTATTACCTAGTGCACAAGGTAAAGAAAAACAGTATATAATAACAAATAGAATATACAAAATAGAAAAAGTCTCACAGTGTGTATGAGTGATGACGATAGTGAAGTTAACCTGTGTTATAATCCATTTTCAGCTCCACTCCAACATTAACAAGCAGCACAAGGGCGCAGTGCTATTGTAAGCATTGATAAACCTGTTCATACAGTGGTGTGTTTTAATAGTAGGATTTGAAAAATCACAACATATCATGATACATATTTTATCGCCAGGTTCTTGCCAATTGCATGTTCTTGCTATTTACATGTATAGAGTGTATACATGGTGTATAATATAATAGGCATAATGTAATAATAAGAGTATAGTCATTATTATATATACTTATCAGTATAATTATATGTAACATACAGTTGTACAGACAAATCTCTGAAATAAATAAATATATCTGTGAGGGAGCTTTTAGAGGTGGACGTCTGGTTCCATTCACCACCAATGTGAACAGTTCTCGTGTGGAAAGTTTCACACTAAACCACTCTGAATTACTTTGTTTACATCTGAACCATTTACATCTGCAGAAACTTTGGAAATATTGGTGGGGCTGCCCTTTAAGGTCATTTTAAAGTGTACCAAAAGTGAAAGATAAGATAAAAATGTTTTTACTTCCTTCAGCGTTACACACTCTGCTCTATCACAGGAAATCTGATTCTGCAGATTAGACAGCATCCTAGAAGAACTCGTGCTCAGCAGGTAGATGGTGATCTCAGGTAAATCTTCAGGTTAGATCACTTCAGTTCCCTATCAGAAATCCTAAACCACTCCTTTAATATTAGTCTGTTATTATTAGATCTAGTGCACGGATCACTTAAATCCGATCTGACAGTCAAAGTTTAGCTGAAGGGGAACTCCACCAAGTTTTCCGCATACGTTTCTGCGTAACTGGCTGTGATGTAAACATTCGGAGCTGTGATGGCTGTGATGTAAGTGATTCGGAGTGGTTTGGTGTG
>CM038721.1:41020478-41117978 GCA_021613375.1 Megaleporinus macrocephalus | reverse complement strand
AATGTCTGATTACAGTAATGCAGTAATACAGTAATAAAGTAGTACTCTAATACAGTAATGCAGTAATACAGTAATACAACAGTAGTCTAATACAGTAATACATTAATATAGTAGTACTATAATACAGTAATGCATTAATATAGTAGTACTATAATACAGTAATACATTAATATAGTAGTACTATAATACAGTAATGCATTAATATAGTTGTACTATAATACAGTAATGCATTAATATAGTAGTACTATAATACAGTAATACATTAATATAATAGTACTATAATACAGTAATGCATTAATATAGTAGTACTATAATACAGTAATACATTAATATAATAGTACTATAATACAGTAATACATTAATATAGTAGTACTATAATACAGTAATGCATTAATATAGTTGTACTATAATACAGTAATGCATTAATATAGTAGTACTATAATACAGTAATGCATTAATATAGTAGTACTATAATACAGTAATACATTAATATAGTAGTACTATAATACAGTAATACATTAATATAGTAGTACTATAATACAGTAATGCATTAATATAGTAGTACTATAATACAGTAATACATTAATATAATAGTACTATAATACAGTAATGCAGTAATACAGTAATACAACAGTAGTCTAATACAGTAATACATTAATATAGTAGTACTATAATACAGTAATACATTAATATAGTAGTACTATAATACAGTAATGCATTAATATAGTTGTACTATAATACAGTAATACATTAATATAGTAGTACTATAATACAGTAATGCATTAATATAGTTGTACTATAATACAGTAATGCATTAATATAGTAGTACTATAATACAGTAATGCATTAATATAGTAGTACTATAATACAGTAATACATTAATATAGTAGTACTATAATACAGTAATACATTAATATAGTAGTACTATAATACAGTAATGCATTAATATAGTAGTACTATAATACAGTAATACATTAATATAATAGTACTATAATACAGTAATACATTAATATAGTTGTACTATAATACAGTAATACATTAATATAGTAGTACTATAATACAGTAATACATTAATATAGTTGTACTATAATACAGTAATACATTAATATAGTAGTACTATAATACAGTAATACATTAATATAGTAGTACTATAATACAGTAATACATTAATATAGTTGTACTATAATACAGTAATGCATTAATATAGTAGTACTATAATACAGTAATACATTAATATAGTAGTACTATAATACAGTAATACATTAATATAGTTGTACTATAATACAGTAATACATTAATATAGTAGTACTATAATACAGTAATACATTAATATAGTTGTACTATAATACAGTAATGCATTAATATAATAGTACTATAGTACAGTAATACATTAATATAGTAGTACTATAATACAGTAATACATTAATATAGTAGTACTATAATACAGTAATACATTAATATAGTAGTACTATAGTACAGTAATGCATTAATATAATAGTACTATAATACAGTAATGCATTAATATAGTAGTACTATAATACAGTAATGCATTAATATAGTAGTACTATAATACAGTAATACATTAATATAGTAGTACTATAGTACAGTAATGCATTAATATAATAGTACTATAATACAGTAATACATTAATATACATATTTAAAGTGCTGACATATTCACTATGTCAGCACTTTTCTCACCATCATGATGTTTTTGACATATTAATCTTTCGTTTGTACAGGTGACTTACTGGAAGAGCATATTTCACATATTTTGGGTGAGGTTTGTTATTCCGAGTAAGAACCTGTTTCTCTTCTGATGGGAAGTGGGCGGAGTCTGAGGTACTTCAGCAGCAGAGTTGTCTATCAGCTCTCATTATCTGAATCTCAATTCCGTATCGGCAGCTAATTCTCGCTGATAAACCTCCAGTTTTAGGCTGTTTATTCTCAGCTGAGTCAGATCTGCTGAGCTGGACGCTGATTTTCTGATCTTCTGAGGACAAGATGCTTCACTTCCTTCTTCTTCTAGGATGTTTAGTCACAGTAAGAGCACAAAATACAACCACAGCAGGTAAGACTGCATTTTTTTTCTACAGAACTTTAATAGTAATGTAGGGATGGGACATTTGATTAAGTTTCAAAACTATAATTAATTATGTTATTTCTTTAATTATGACACTAAAACAACAGCTGTTGGTAATACACAGTGGAGAACTTTGATGCTGATCTGATAATATGATCTAAATATATCTGGGTGTTGATATTTGTGTTGTAAGTGGTTTAGTCTGATTTGATTGATGCTTTATTTTTGCTGTTCTGTTAAATAACAGTATTAGGAAAGTGATATCTGGTTTTTAAGGTGCTGTAAAAACAGAAACAGGTCCTTAATTTTGCATAAACATGTGATGGTATGGAAATTCTGAGAGTCCAAGTCCTTGGAATTTGTTTGATTTGTCCTTTATAGGCAGCCGTCTTTGTCACTCGCTGGTAGCGTTAAATATACAAACATGGGCTTCCATTCACAAACTGGATAAATAAACTCACAGGAGAAGATACTGTTTTTATTACGTCACTGTCAAACAAAACTGTAACTACTGAATCTTTAATCCGTGAAACAAATGACAACAGTTCTAGCAAAATATTACACAGTCATAGTCAGATCTGGTCACAGTGGTGGTGAATGGAACCAGACGTCCACCTCTAAAAGCTCCTCACAGAAAGTTCTTACAGTAGATGATTATAAATACACTGTCTGATTCTGAGACGCTGTTTATGATAGTTTAGAGAAGATCTCAGTCTTAAACTCCATTCATGGTGGAGGGATACATGCAGGACGCTGTGAGGTTCAAATAGTCCCCAAAGAAAACCTAGTATTTTCAGATCTTCCACATTTTACCATCAACATCCAGATAAACTCAGAAGACACGTGTAGCTTCACTGGTGGGTTTCATAGTAAATACAATGTGTAGATTAGTGTTGTAGACATGGAGACCCCTGATTACCATCACCACCACTGTAAACACCACCACCACCACTGTAAACATCACCACCACTGTAAACACCACCACCACCACTGTAAACACCATGTGAACCATTTCACAACAAAACACACTCTAAATCACACACTCCCACCAATATTTAGCCCAAACCATTTCACATTTGTTGCTCATTGTGAGATCACCCATGGAATCTGTACCACAACACTACGAGATGAAGTAGATTAGTTTAGTCTGATATTTACTGCCATTCCTCAGTGATACCAATCCCATCTGACTGTGATCTGCTGAGTGTTACTTTACAAAAATATTCCACAGGTTTCCTCTAATAGAGTAATGTACTCAGATTACTTTCTGTTACTGATGGATTACATGTCTTTAGTCATGTTTGTATAAATAAACAAAGACTGTTGAACAGGAGTTAAACTAAATGCATGCTAAACACTCACAAACTGCTCTGTTTAATTAAACACACTAATTATATTAGACAGAAACACTCACTGCAGCTGGAGTGCAGCATCACGACGATGACTGACGTAGATCGCCGCTGTCCGAAGAAAAACAAGTACCTTAAAAATTAATGTCAATGGAACCAGAATTCTTTCCAAGCTATTTTGAGGTGTTTCTATTGGTCCATTAATCAAGAAATTTTCTCACCGTGTAAATGGCTCCTGTTGTGTTTAAATAATGCAGAAAAAAAATAGACAAAAATTGAGATACACATTTTTCTTTCGACAGCGACAACATAAAAGTATCATGGGTTTAACTTTAGACTGCGTACCTAAAACTTTTGAGTTTGGAAATTTTGCTCCTTAAAAAAAAAAACGGAATTATTTTAACAGGAAAGTGTATTAAAATCCGCACACTGAGACTAAAACACGGAACCGTAGATCACTGGAACCAGTTTCACAGATCAGGAAGTCCAGGCTGCATTTCTTGGCTGCTACGTGATAGACAGCTGTTCCAAAGTGAAGGACATTCAGGACACAACTGATACAGCATTGGTCCCCTTTGGATATAAATAAATAAATAAATATATAGATAGATATATTGTAACGAAGGGGACTGAGAGACAGAGGTGAGATCCATATGCAGGTTGTTTATTTAATACACAATGAAAATGCACTAGGCAAAGTCAGTGGATTGACGTCGGGTAGACATAAGAGCCAGGCGGGTGGATGATTCAATCAAATTCTTACTTTGCTGTTCCTACATTTACCAATAGATAATGATAAAAAAGAAATAATAAAAAAATAAATATATATATATATATATATATATGTGTGTGTGTGTGTGTGTGTGTGTGTGTGTGTGTGTGTGTGTGTGTATGTATATATAAAATTAAAGTAATATTTTTTTTATAATTAAATGCTTTTATGTGGAGGTATGAAGAGCAGCAGCCATAAAGTGCAAGTTGGAAATAACAAATGTAAACAATAGTGTTTTTGTGAAAGAAGCGAATGTAAACAGTGAACAGTAAACAGATCCAGCAGAAGATCCAGGTGAGCAGACAGAGCAGAGTACTGAGAATTAAGTGAGAGGGTTGTTACCAGAGGTCCGATCAGTGGAAGACAAGGTCCAGGAGACGGGCAGTGGTCAGTAAACACGGGTAAACAAGACTAGGTTTGGCTTGGTCTGGCTGAAACGCTCTGTATTGCATCAGCTGTCGATTATTAATACATCGAGCCATAGTGACTGTATGAGGATGCCAGTGATGGGGAACAGGGGTGAGACGAGGAAGTGCGTTCTAGGCTGATCAGTACTCAGGGGACTGAGACCTCTAGTGGCGATGAGCAGGACTGTGCAAAAGAAAAACATGTTATTAATTGTATTCATTATTCTGTATGATTTGAACACAATAGCTGTTCTTTATAGCCTGTAAAAAAACTGAAAGTAAAGAAGGTTTCTGTTCTGTAAAGTAAACAGCAATGATATATATGTATATACTGTATATATATATATATATATATATATATATACAGTAGCAAATGCTAACCAAGTTGGCCCATGTTAGCGTTTCATTTTTAATCCCAGTTAATATTTGAGTTTAAGTTTGAGTGTTTAAGTGGCTCATCGCTGCAAGTCCTTTCACCTCCTTACACTGTTCCATTAGACTGACCCGGGTTACTGAGGACAGTCCTAGGCAGGGGCGTAGCAGCAAATTCTGGGCCCTGTACACTCTCAATGTCAGTGGGCCCCTATCCATGCCAGTACACAAGGAAAAAAAGGGGGTCTTTATTTAAAATAAAAAATCATAATTAAGCTTTTAAACTACAATCAGATCAGATTTCTTTCATTCATCACCTGTATTGATGCTTTTGGCCTACTTGTGTTCAAGACACATGACACTGCAATGCTATTAAAAATAATACATTTCTTTATTGCTTAATATATTACTAGTGTGCACTTGAGCTACTGCAGTGATATTGGTAGGATATTTACATGTTGATATATAGCAGCAGGATCAGTTATTAAGTTAGTAGACAATATGCTATAGCACACGCACTGAACCAAAAGACTAACTTACTTTAAACTTAAGATAAACAACTCACATTTAGACAGTAATTCTACCAGTCAGCATCTCTCTCTCTCTCTCTCTCTCTCTCTCTCTCTCTCGCTCCCTCTCTCTCCCTCGCGAACCAACATACCAACGTAAGGGGGGGTCGGATGTGGGAGCTTGCCCTTGAATACTTAAACACAATCTCACCTTGTCTTTGCTCATCTCTAACGTCAGGCTCATCTTCAGAAGAGCCACCAGGACTGACCACTGCTGCTCCTGCTGCTGCACCAGTGCCACTGTTTGTTTCTGAAACTGGTTAATGTTGACCACTAACGTTAGCCGGCTCATAACTGTCTTTACTTACAGCCGAAGCAGCCTGGTCAGCAACTAGATAAGCTAACAACGTCACGTGAGCATACAAACATCAGCAGCAGCTGTCTGAGTGGACTAGGTTAACAAGCAAACTCGGTTGACCTTTGGGAAAGAAAGCCGTCAACAGCTGCCTCCTCATTCCTTTCTTTCTTCTTTTGATAACCTGATATCTTTTGGGGCAGCATGATGTCCAGCCCCCAGGTCCTTCAATCTGGGCTCACTGACGTTACACGTGCGTCTCCAAGAGGGCGCCCCCAGAATGTCCAATATGTTGAGAGGACTGTGACTGAAGTTCATTCTCTCAGTTGATGTTGTCAATATATTTGAAATATTAATCAACAAATAATTAATTAGAGGGCCCAATTAAACACCCCCCCCAAAAAATCTCTCCCTACTCGGGCCCTGGGTCCACTTTTCCCCCCACTACCACGCCCATGGTCCTACGAAGAACCCAGCATACCTTGACTTTGGAGTTTCATCCTCTTACTCTCTTGGGGGAGTTTTTCTTGGTGGCACTCACTGAACTCAGATTTCCTGTAAAGCTGCTTTGTGACAATGTCTGTTGTGAATGGTGCATATAAACAACCCTTGAGTAAGCGTGCTAGCATTTTTCTTCTTACTGTGAACAACAGAAAAGTTATTTTAATTACAACTAACGTACGTCTACAATTAAAATAAGGCATTTAGATGATTCAGGCTACACCAGGAAGCAGCTGGCAAAAAATGGCTCCACCTGATTTTCTGATGAAGCAGGTTCGGCTGTAGAAGTTCCTCTTGATTTGTTATGTGATGGACAAACTGATGGAGGTGAACTGCTTCAGTAATACGATCTGAGTTTCAGGCGATCCTATTGTTTAACTTGTGACTTCCTAGTTGTTGTGACAACAAATAAACTGAAAGGGAAACCTGACCATTGCTTCCTTTAGGAACACATGTATCAGCGTAGAATGCATGTATATATACACCCATCAGCCATAACATTAAACCCACCTCCTCCTATCTACACACACTGTCCACTGTATCAGCTCCACTGACCATACAGGACCTCCACTCACTGTCCACTGTATCAGCTCCACTGACCATACAGGACCTCCACTCACTGTCCACTGTATCAGCTCCACTAACCATACAGGACCTCCACTCACTGTCCACTGTATCAGCTCCACTGACCATACAGGAGCTCCACTTACAGACTGTAGTTCATCTGATTCTCCATGGCTGATACCATGGCACAAACCTTGCATGTACGCAGCATCACTAGTGATCAAATGCTTAATAACTACAGATACACAATCAAAAACTACAGATAACCCACTGACTACTGATTCATTAGAAAGTACAATCATCATCAGAAACTTAATAATAACTAACTACACAAATAACATCAATAACTACAGATAACTACAGAATTATTAATTGACATTACTGATGAGCTATCAATAACTCAATTTGTAGCATCAGCCACTATAGTCTGTTCACAATCTATAATACATACAGATCCATGGTCAGAAATCACGGAGTTACTGTCAATAACTGGGAATTTTCAATATCAACAGAGTTCTCAATATCAACAGAGTTCTCAATATCAACAGAGTTCTCATTGACAACTACAGATTCATCAGCAACTTCAGTTATCACATCTATAATTATTAACAATTACTGAGTTGTTATTATCAACAAGAAGTGCCGATCTGTCATCAGTAACTACAGATATGCATTAATAAGTACTCATACAACATCTACAGCTGGAAAACCTACAGAACCATCATCAGAAACCAGTCAAAACCATATTTAATTTAATATAAACCATAATAAATTTTAATAACTACTGAAATGGCTGTACCTGCACTTCACTACACGTGCATGAACATCTTTAGATTTAGTTACTAACACCTCCTTTATTCCTCACAGATTCAGCGATTACATACACCACAGAGTTAATAGCAACGACCAACGACACAACCACCTTTCCAACAACAGCTGAACTGCTACAAACAACAACCGACACCACAGCCGACCTTCTGACAACAACAGAACCTCCACAAACAACAACCGACACCACAACCGACCTTCTGACAACAACAGAACCTCCACAAACAACAAACAACCTTTCGACAACAACAGAACCTCCACAAACAACAACCGACACCACAACCGACCTTCCGACAACAACAGAACTGCCACAAACAACAACCGACCTTCCGACAACAACAGAACTGCCACAAACAACAACCGACATCACAACCGACCTTCCGACAACAGAACCGCCACAAACAACAACCGACCTTCCGACAACAACAGAATCGCCACAAACAACAACCGACATCACAACCGACCTTCCGACAACAGAACCGCCACAAACAACAACCGACCTTCCGACAACAACAGAATCGCCACAAATAACAACCGACCTTCCGACAACAACAGAACCTCCACAAACAACAAACAACCTTTTGACAACAACAGAACCTCCACAAACAACAACCGACCTTCCGACAACAACAGAACCTCCACAAATAACAACCGACCTTCCGACAACAACAGAACCTCCACAAATAACAACCGACCTTCCGACAACAACAGAATCGCCACAAATAACAACCGACATCACAACCGACCTTCTGACAACAACAGAACCACCACAAACAATAACCGATATCACAACCGACCTTCCGACAACAGAACCGCCACAAATAACAACCGACCTTCTGACAACAACAGAACCTCCACAAACAACAACCAACATCACAACCGACCTTCCGACAACAGAACCGCCACAAACAACAACCGACCTTCCGACAACAACAGAACCTCCACAAACAACAACCGACATCACAACCGACCTTCCGACAACAACAGAACTGCCACAAACAACAACCGGCCTTCCGACAACAGAACCTCCACAAACAACAACCGACACCACAACCGACCTTCCAACAACAGAACTGCCACAAACAACAACTGACATCACAACCGACCTTCTGACAACAACAGAACCGCCACAAACAACAACCGACCTTCCGACAACAGAACCTCCACAAACAACAACCGACACCACAACCGACCTTCCAACAACAGAACTGCCACAAACAACAACCGACCTTCCGACAACAACAGAACCACCACAAACAATAACCGATATCACAACCGACCTTCCGACAACAGAACCGCCACAAATAACAACCGACCTTCTGACAACAACAGAACCTCCACAAACAACAACCAACATCACAACCGACCTTCCGACAACAGAACCGCCACAAACAACAACCGACCTTCCGACAACAACAGAACCGCCACAAACAACAACCGACATCACAACCGACCTTCCGACAACAACAGAACTGCCACAAACAACAACCGGCCTTCCGACAACAGAACCTCCACAAACAACAACCGACACCACAACCGACCTTCCAACAACAGAACTGCCACAAACAACAACTGACATCACAACCGACCTTCTGACAACAACAGAACCGCCACAAACAACAACCGACCTTCCGACAACAACAGAACCGCCACAAACAACAACCAACATCACAACCGACCTTCCAACAACAGAACTGCCACAAACAACAACCGACCTTCCGACAACAACAGAACCACCACAAACAACAACCGACCTTCTGACAACAACAGAACCTCCACAAACAACTGATACTACAACTACACCTTTAATTACCACATCTCCAGCAACAACCACAATCACTCCTCCTCCAACAACCACCCCAACCACATCTCCAGCAACAACCACAATCACTCCTCCAACAACAACCACCCCAACCACATCTCCAGCAACAACCACAATCACTCCTCCAACAACAACCACCCCAACCACATCTCCAGCAACAACCACAATCACTCCTCCAACAACAACCACATCTCCAGCAACAACCACAATCACTCCTCCAACCACAACCACATCTCCAGCAACAACCACAATCACTCCTCCAACAACAACCACCCCAACCACATCTCCAGCAACAACCACAACCACTCCTCCAACAACAACCACCCCAACCACATCTCCAGCAACAACCACAATCACTCCTCCTCCAACAACCACCCCAACCACATCTCCAGCAACAACCACAATCACTCCTCCAACAACAACCACCCCCACCACATCTCCTGCAACAACCATAATCACTCCTCCAACAACAACCACCCCAACCACATCTCCAGCAACAACCACAATCACTCCTCCTCCAACAACCACCCCAACCACATCTCCAGCAACAACCACAATCACTCCTCCAACCACTACCACATCTCCTGCAACAACCACAATCACTCCTCCAACCACAACCACATCTCCAGCAACAACCACAATCACTCCTCCTCCAACAACCACCCCAACCACATCTCCAGCAACAACCACAATCACTCCTCCAACAACAACCACCCCAACCACATCTCCAGCAACAACCACAATCACTCCTCCTCCAACAACCACCCCAACCACATCTCCAGCAACAACCACAATCACTCCTCCAACAACAACCACCCCAACCACATCTCCTGCAACAACCACAATCACTCCTCCAACAACAACCACCCCAACCACATCTCCAGCAACAACCACAATCACTCCTCCAACCACAACCACATCTCCAGCAACAACCACAATCACTCCTCCAGCAACAACCACCCCAACCACATCTCCAACCAACTCTACTACCACTCCTTCAACAACAAACACCACAACCACATCGCCAACAACTACCACCACAATTTCTTCCACACCTGCAGCGCAACTGACGTCAAGTCCACTGCCAACAAGTATTTGTTTTCTTTTGTTGTCTTTTAACTAGAACTGTTCAGTGAACTATTCGAGAATCTGTACTAACTTACTGTCTGTGTGTTTTGGTTCTCTAGACTTTACAGCGTTAGCAGCTGCAGTGGTTAAGATAAGATCTTTCACTGAACTGAGCAATGATACAATCATCACCTTCATACAGCAGGTAAGACTATGATCTTTAGGATGTACCGTTTTACATGTGCATGTTATAAACATTATATAAGTAGACCTAAGGGGGGCAACACAAAACAGCCAACTAAACCCAACTAAACCCACGCTCCCACCACTGAAACTAACAACAACAACATTTAACGAGAAGAAATGGTGTTTACGAGGGTGCACGCCTGCCGTGAGCCTACGCACAGGGCCTCTCAAGCTCATTGGAAGCATCAGTTTGAGCCTCTAATAGTCTGTTGCCACATAGTGCCCCACCTCTATCAAAGGTCAACTGTCCTGGTGACCCACCAACTCGAGCCACATCCCTGGGGCCGCCTTGTCTGGGGCCATGTCCTTGACGCTGCCGCTATCTGTTTTCTTTGCCACCCACCACTCCATTGGTGTTGGCATTAATGGTACTTGTGCTTGCTCGGGCCCTACCTGTGCCTCTGGTGACCGATCTGATCTGTACAACAGTTACCTTCTAGCTGTTCTTCTAGCACCCATGCTGCACTCAAACTTTACAGCCAGCATCCAGTTCCCTGTATACCCAAGCATGGCCATGTGTCCTCGTCATTTGAGTCTCCCCCACATGGTTCCAGTTGTCGAGCTTTCCCATACCAGCTCTGCTGTCAAGCCTTGCCAGGCAGTCGTCCCCATTAAGCCTCCCACTACTGTCCCCGCCATTCTGGTCTTTTGCCAGGCTCTGCAGTTCTGATAATCATGATTCCACTTCTGACCACTGGGAAGAGGCCCCATCCCACTTCTGACACCACTGCAGCATCAGCATAGAAGAAGATATGGGAGAAGCCAAAATTAATAAAACACTCACTTTCATGAGGACGCACGTCTACCATAAGCATCCTGGTGTAGCCGCTCGCATGGACACGCCTCCTGAGCTTCTCAGAGGCAGCACAAACTGGTAGCAGGTGGAAACAATACAACAGTATGACACACATATGTCTGCTCACCTGCTGGCCATGAAGGGACACTGCGTTATAAGCATGATCATAACAGCTGTCTTTGTTTTCCATTGCAGTTTGAACGGCAGATTCAAGCTCGGGTGAATGGAACCATTCGGATTACTGTGAAGAGGATAAGTAGGGTGACACCCTTGTCCAACCAGGTTGTTTAAAGGTCTAAATGAGAAATGAGAAGAATGAGAAGAATTGGTGACACCATTACACTACAGGAGGGGCTCAGGGAATGACTTTGGAGGGTCCCACCTTGTTCATCACTACCAAGTTGAAGTCTTTTCTTTGCTGTTTGTTTCTATGAATCTGATGACGATGAAACAGGACTGTGTACCAGGCGGCGCCGAGCGAAAGTATGTTTACCCAAGAAGAAGCGTATCGGTCCAACATGGGTTTGAACCAAAGCTGTGCCGTGTACTGTAGGAATGTTATGGGTGACAATTCTTGTGCAATGTTCATTTGACCAGTGACTTCAATATTTCTACCTCGATGCAAATTCTACAGCACATTTATCTCATCCAGCGATGCTTCTCCTGATTCAACCTAACAAGGGTTTCATAATGAGTCCTGATAAATCTTTGAAAATAGACTTCAGGCTGTTTTTTTATTAGTATTATTAATTTTATGTCATTTTGTTTTCAGTTGTAAGAGATGTTTCTGCTTTAAAGACATAATTTCTGGTTTTCATGTAATAGTGGTGTTCTGTCTGATTAATAATAATAATAATATCTTCATTTCCGGGGCATTTGTTGCAGCTCAAAATGCTTTACAGATGCGTAATAGAGCTTAACAGAAAGATAATAAGAAAGGTACTAATAGATAACTGATAAATACCAAAGAGGTATATAATATCAGTCCAATGTTGTTTTTGGGTGTTCATTGAAAGAGAGCATTGAGCTTGACTGTCTAATAAAAGATGAACCGACTTCAACAGTTTCAGTCCATGTTTTCTGCATTTAACTGAAGGTGTTTGCAGAAGATCAGTATCTTCAGATGTAAGATCATAAGCTGACAGACATTCAGAAGCTTTTAGGTTATTTAAAGTAGCAGCAGAAGATCCAGACAGTCAGAACAGGAGTCTCTGGTTTGGTGCTATTGGGATCCGAGCTACTGCTGAGTTGGATTGTTTTCTTAGGAACTCCAGTAAGAGACCATTACAGTAATCCCTGCTGTAACAAACACGTGAGTGACCAAGTTTCTCTGCGTCATGTTGATACAACAGTACAAAACAACACATGTCTGCTTATCTGCTGGCCATGAATAGACATTGTATTTTTGAGCAGTTCGGGGAACATGAGGAATCATATCCACACATAAACAGACCACCACAGAGTCCTGACGTCAAGTTGATTTAATTAGTAAAAGTAAGTAAAGTTGAAGTATGTTTCCCCAATTATTGTACCAGTGTACTATTTAAATACTACTTAGAACTAAACTGGCCATTTTTTTTGTTTATAAAAGTATATTTTAAGTATACTTTAAGAATAGAGTATTAGATTATTAGTTTACTTCTAGTTTACTTCACACAGACACTGGGAGACCGTACACACTCCACACAGACACTGGGAGACCATATACACTCCACACAGACACTGGGAGACCATATACACTCCACACAGACACTGGGAGACCATATACACTCCACACAGACACTGGGAGACCATATACACTCCACACAGACACTGGAAGACCATACACACTCCACACAGACACTGGGAGATCATACAGACTCCACACAGACACTGGGAGACCATACACACTCCACACAGACACTGGGAGACTATACACACTCCACACAGACACTGGGAGATCATGCACACTCCACACAGACACTGGGAGATCATATACACTCCACACAGACACTGGGAGACCATACACACTCCACACAGACACTGGGAGACTATACACACTCCACACAGACACTGGGAGACCATACAGACTCCACACAGACACTGGGAGACCATACACACTCCACACAGACACTGGGAGATCATACACACTCCACACAGACACTGGGAGATCATACACACTCCACACAGACACTGGGAGATCATACAGACTCCACACAGACACTGGGAGACCATACACACTCCACACAGACACTGGGAGACCATACACACTCCACACAGACACTGGGAGACCATACACACTCCACACAGACACTGGGAGACCATACACACTCCACACAGACACTGGGAGACTATACACACTCCACACAGACACTGGGAGACCATACACACTCCACACAGACACTGGGAGACTATACACACTCCACACAGACACTGGGAGACCATACACACTCCACACAGACACTGGGAGACTATACACACTCCACACAGACACTGGGAGACCATACACACTCCACACAGACACTGGGAGACTATACACACTCCACACAGACACTGGGAGACTATACACACTCCACACAGACACTGGGAGACCATACACACTCCACACAGACACTGGGAGACTATACACACTCCACACAGACACTGGGAGACTATACACACTCCACACAGACACTGGGAGACCATACAGACTCCACACAGACACTGGGAGACCATACACACTCCACACAGACACTGGGAGACCATACAGACTCCACACAGACACTGGGAGACCATACACACTCCACACAGACACTGGGAGACCATACAGACTCCACACAGACACTGGGAGACCATACACACTCCACACAGACACTGGGAGACCATACACACTCCACACAGACACTGGGAGACCATACACACTCCACACAGACACTGGGAGACCATACACACTCCACACAGACACTGAGAGACCATACAAACTCCACACAGACACTGGGAGACTATACACACTCCACACAGACACTGGGAGACTATACACACTCCACACAGACACTGAGAGACCATACAAACTCCACACAGACACTGGGAGACCATACACACTCCACACAGACACTGAGAGACCATACAAACTCCACACAGACACTGGGAGACCATACAAACTTCACACAGACACTGGGAGACCATACAAACTCCACACAGACACTGTGTTCTCTAAACACTGATAGTTTAGAGAAGATTTCAGTCAAACTACATTCATGGTGGAGGGATACATGCAGGACACTGTGAGGTTCAAATAGTCCCCAAAGAAAACCTAATATTTTCAGATCTTCCACATTTTACCATCAACATCCAGATAAACTCAGAAGACACGTGTAGCTTCACTGGTGGGTTTCATAGTCAATAACAGAAGATGGACCCATTAAGTAAAAGTAAACTACTTTAATAACCATATAGCCTACATACAGGAAGGTGTCCAACATATTCAACATAGGTACGGTGGTGTAGTGGTTAGTACGGTGGTGTAGTGGTTAGTATGGTGGTGTAGTGGTTAGTATGGTGGTGTAGTGGTTAGTATGGTGGTGTAGTGGTTAGTACGGTGGTGTAGTGGTTAGTACGATGGTGTAGTGGTTAGTATGGTGGTGTAGTGGTTAGTATGGTGGTGTAGTGGTTAGTATGGTGGTGTAGTGGTTAGTACGGTGGTGTAGTGGTTAGTATGGTGGTGTAGTGGTTAGTACGGTGGTGTAGTGGTTAGTACGGTGGTGTAGTGGTTAGTATGGTGGTGTAGTGGTTAGTATGGTGGTGTAGTGGTTAGTACGGTGGTGTAGTGGTTAGTATGGTGGTGTAGTTGTTAGTATAGTGGTGTAGTTGTTAGTATAGTGGTGTAGTGGTTAGTATGGTGGTGTGGTGGTTAGTATGGTGGTGTAGTGGTTAGTATGGTGGTGTGGTGGTTAGTATGGTGGTGTGGTGGTTAGTATGGTGGTGTAGTGGTTAGTATGGTGGTGTAGTGGTTAGTATGGTGGTGTAGTGGTTAGTACGGTGGTGTAGTGGTTAGTATGGTGGTGTGGTGGTTAGTATGGTGGTGTAGTGGTTAGTATGGTGGTGTAGTGGTTAGTATGGTGGTGTAGTGGTTAGTACGGTGGTGTAGTGGTTAGTACGGTGGTGTAGTGGTCAGTATGGTGGTGTAGTGGTTAGTATGGTGGTGTAGTGGTTAGTATGGTGGTGTAGTGGTCAGTACGGTGGTGTAGTGGTCAGTATGGTGGTGTAGTGGTCAGTATGGTGGTGTAGTGGTCAGTACTATCTCCTCACAGTAAGATGATCTGGGTTGGATTCCCGGTCTGGGTGGTTCTGTGTGGAGTGTGTATGTTCTCTCTGTGTTTGAGTGGGTTCCTCCGGGTACTCCGGTTTCCTCCCACAGTCCAAACACATGAATGTTAGGATCCTCACTCTAAACTGACCGGAGGTGTGAGTGTGTGTGTGTGTGAGTGTGTGTTGGCCATGTGATGAACTGGTGACCTGTCCATGGTGTACCCCGCCTTCGCCTACTGACGCTGGGATTGCTTACAGCCCCCCCAAGACCCTGACTAACGGGATAAAGCAGAAGATGATGGATGGATGGATATTAATCCACTGCTTCAGGACTGAGATGCTGTTTTAAATCTATTCTGATGGGTATCTGAGAACTTTGAACTAAAGTTCAGCTGCACCACTGTTTCACTCCTAGTATAACTTACCTCAAAATTTTCATAACATTCATTTCATTCAACAATAACAAGTTTGTTTATTAACCTTTCCTTTCAAGCTCGGACTTTGGAAGAGCATGTTTAACCTATTTGGACGGAGACTTAATTCCATAAGAACCAGTTTTTCCTCTGATGGGAAGTGGGCGGAGTCAGAGGTTGTTCAGCAGCAGAGCTGTCTATCAGCTCTTATTATCAAGACCAGAATTCTGTATCAGCAGGTAACTCTCGCTGAGAGACCTTTTAGGCTGTTTATTCTCAGCTGAGTCAGATCTCCTGAGCTGGACACTGATTTTCTGATCTTCTGAGGACAAGATGCTTCACTTTCTTCTCCTTCTGGGATGTTTAGTCACAATAAGAGCACAAAATACAACCACAGCAGGTAAGACTACATCTTTATTCTATAGAACTTTAATAGTGTTGATTATAATGTAGGGATGGGACATTTAATTGAGTTTAAACAATTATAATGAATTATGTTATTTCTTTAATTATGACATTAAAACACCAGCTGCTGGAAGTATAATATACTTTGATGCTGATCTGATAATATGATCTAAATATATCTGGGTGTTGATATTTGTGTTGTAATGGTTTAGTCTGATTTGATTGATGGTTTATTTTTGCTGTTCTGTTAAATAACAGTATTAGGAAAGTAAAACCTGGTTTTAAGGTGCTGTAAAAACAGAAACAGGTCCTTATTTTTGCGTAAACATCTGATGTGGAAATTCTGAGAGTCTTAAGTCCTTGGAATTGGATTGATTTGTCCTTCATAGTCAGCCGTCTTCATGCTGGTAGTGTTGAATATATAAACACGGACTTCTGATCACGCACTTACATAACGACGTCATTACAGACTGACCGTATACGTTCATCAGCCGCGGCTCTAATACAATAACTTTACAGGTGAAGCCAAAAACATACTTAATTTATTAATAACACTCAGCGTTATCAGACTCCACTTGTACAACCCAAAACAAACCACAACACAAACAAATGAGTTTACAACAAACGAGTCCCTCTAAACTAGTTTGGAGCATTTCTATTGGTCCATTCATCATGAAACTGCCGTCGTGTTTATAAAAGTCATAAAAATATAGATACATGTCTTTCTTGGACAGTGATGATATAAACACATACATACAGTGCACACTGTTCATCCTTTATATTCAAATCCTTTGCCCAAACTGTCCTGAGACCAGCTGTAGCCTTAATATTAGACTCTCCTAAAAGGAAAGACAATGCTGAGACACTTTGCTGCCCACAGAAAAACATGTATTTTATAAAAAAAAAAAAAAATTAAACATCATTTCAACACAACACATTTACATTGCACGATAAATGGACCAATAGAAATGCTCGACAACTGCAAAAAATTCCAGTTCCATTGACTTACATTGAAAGTAAAGAAGGTTTTTGGTCTCTCCTGTAAAGTTACCATTTAGTTTGTTATTCCTTGGACAGAGATGATATATATTAAACTTTTATCAATCGATCAAAAGATTTCCTAAGATACCACAATCAGCCTACTCCTTCCACAAAACCAGGTCTTTTACAATACATAGATTTGGATTCAGCCAAAACTCTAGAGGCTTTAATTAAATATTTAATTTGACCAATTTTATTTTTGCAAACTTCGAAAAAAAACATGCTTTAGTACTGTTCACTATATTTCAAAATTTGAGCCCAAAGTAAAGGTCAGCTTGTGTGTTCATATGTCAAAACCCCAGCTGCACTGCTTTGTCTGATCCACTCACACCAGCACAACACACATTAAGACACCACCATCACGCCAGTGTATAAAAAAATATACACGACTGTGTAGAAATCTAAGCTGATCGTGTAAAAGTTTTTATCTGATCAATAAGTGTGTGTTGACCAGTAAGAACAGCAGATCTGATTAGAACTGATGTAAATAATCAGACATACAATACAAAGTAACATGAATATGTTATTGTCAGAGAAGTAGATCAGATCTTGATCCAGTTTGAAGAACAAAGTTAGGTTCCAGATTTCTCCTGGACGCCCCAGACATTGTATGAATGTGTTCAGTTCCTTCAGCAGCAAATCTTGATTTATCTTAATGAAGTACTGAGCAGTCAAAGCAGGTATTAGATGAGAACTGATAATAATACTGGGTTGTTTAGGAGAAGCTTGGAAAGGGTTAAATTAACACACTGACGTATGGAAAACACTACTTACTCTATTAATACTGATTAATATTTAATAATAAAGTGTAAAAGCTCTACTTACTCTATTAATACTGATTAATATTTAATAATAAAGTGTTTTACTGAGAAAAAATATATATATAATGCAGCTTTTGATGTCAGTGAAAGCATTCCTGGTGGAAGTCTGTGGTGTTTTGGAGTTAATGATGGAAAGCCTCTGTGGTATGAGATAATTCAGGAGGGGTGAGGAGAAGTCAGGTGATGTCCAGCCTTCCACTGGAAAAGGAATAAATACTGTGTACTTTTCTGGAATAGGTCAGTTGATTAGATTAACAGGCTTGTGATGATGTCAAGGCACCAGACCATTTAATGCATTTGATAATATGAATCAAAGCCCACCCTATTTCCTAAAATATTATCTATGAGCTATGAGATTTTTTTTTATTTTTATTTTTTATTATTTTTTTTTTTCCCATGGTGGCCTGAAGCTAAAATGAAATGATAAATAAAGGTATGTTGAGGTTTCCTGACTAGACCAGACTAATGTTAATGTTAGACAGTAAGGCTGTGTCCCAAACAGCACCCTATGAAGCATTACACACTGCACTACTGACAGTACTTCTAACGATGGCGTCCTTATACTATATGTTCATTTATTTATTTTATTTATTATATTATTTTTTTCATGTTTACTGTAGTAGCAGGGGCGTGGCCAGAGAGTAATGTAACTTTACGTTCCAGATATTATTTTTAATATTATTATAAATAGTATAAACATTAGCTAATCCAAACCCTCCTAGTCTGTAACCATAAGAATCCCCCCCATCCCCCCCGGTTCCTATGCCAATGCACCAGATACATCACTAAGGGTTTCATATCTACTCCACACCTGAGATGCATTACCGAATGCTCTTTTCCGTGTAACCCATAAGAGGGGTAGGGACATCCAGGGTATAAGCAGCTGCAGGAAGGGGTATGGGGAATATGCCATGTGGTGGGGAGGTGTGCGGTAACCGTAGCTTAGCTTATCAGAAACAGGTTGACTTGTCCCACCTAAAAATTAAACCACAGAAAAGCAGAAACTGTTTAAAATACTTTATTTTAAAAGCATGTTTTGGCAGCCTTCGTCACTCACGCACTGTGTTTGTTGTTAGTAACGGGCTCTTGTTGTTAGGTGGTCTTTCACTGTGTTGAGGCTCTGGTTGTTAGGTGGTCTTTCACTGTGTTAAGACTTGTGTTGAGATGCCTGTTCAGAAATATCCTGCAGTCAGCAGCTTCATTGAGACGAGCTCGCGCCAGCTTTAAACGTGAGGTCAGTGATGAGAGCAGTGAACATCAACGATGATCATATATACTGTAATAAACCAGCTTTAGTATAATGTGTTGTTATAGTAACAGACTAGGAGGGTTCGGGTTAGATAACAATTATATTAACTTCAGTCAGAAAGCACTCTGAAATGTAAAGTTACATTACTTTCTGGCCACGCCCCCAAACTACAGACTGCTACACTACACATATATATATATATATATATATATATATATATATATATATATATATATATATATATATATATATATATATATATATATATCAGCTTATAGGTAATACTTTAGGGGATAGGGTGGTCTTTGATGCATATTAGCAAATGTGTCCCCCCCAGTGTCAAACCCGCTCCTACGCCCTTGCTCGCACTGCTTTACTACTTACACGATGCTGTCCGGTGCTAAATAATCAAATATCTGCGTACGGTACAGAATCAGGAGTTGGAATGATTCATGCTGTACCAGGAATATAACCACACCATTAAGAAACATTGTCTGACAGAACTGGTTTGGTTTTTAAAGATGTTGAAATAATCTCTTTAATTTTGTTGACCTATTTCCTGTAACTGGTTGGAGCTGATCTGTCGGAATTGAACTGCTGGGATTATGTAACGAAGCTGTTCTGAGATTTAGGTGTGACTCTTTAAATGAGTGTTGTTTATGTTTATGATTTATGTGTTGCAGTGAAAACAGATTACCTATATCGCCCTGGCCTTGTTCTCAGGCTATTTTCCATAATAGCCATAATATCCCGGGTCAGTTCCAGCTCTGGGCTCTTAACCATTAAACATTGTTCTTACTTTACTTCACTTTTTATCATGTGGTGTCAGTTTTAGGTCTAAAAATATAATCATATCATGATTCATGGTCATTTTATAACTTGCTTTGAAACGCTTTACCGTTAAACAGGTAGTTTTAGTTACTGTGCCTATAAGTCACAGATGTACATGTAAAACGTTGCTGTCCAATGAAAAACAAGTATATCTAAAACTGTAACTTTACAGCAGAGACCAAAAACCTACTTTACTTTCAATGTAAGTCAATGGAACTAGAATTTTTTCCAAGCTATTTTCGAGCACTTCTATTGGTCCATTCACACAATGTAAACGACCATTGGCCTTTTCAAATGATGTAGAAAACTCAAAATCAACAAAAATGGGTATACATGTTTTTTATTGGACAGCAACGAAATGAGCTCTGTTCTGATTGGATGTGCATTGTGTCTTGTTTCAGAATCTGCTCAGGTTGAAACACTTTTTCTGATGCTACCTGCAAATCCTTGCAGCTTTTCTTTGATTGAAGCCGTTCTATAGTAGATTTACTTTAATGTTTAGGGTCATTGTCCTGCATCACCCAACTTCTACTGAGCTACAGATGGTGGCATAGCTGGATTACTGACCGGACCAGTGGGGCCAGCGCCCAGAGGCCCTTGAGGTCAGGGAGCCCAAAACATTTTGCGATGTCTATTAACATTTATGATACAATACATTTTTATTTCCGAGGGCCCTTCATTTTAAGGATCCTCTGACTTTTAGGGACTCTGACCCCAGGGCCTCTTGGGGTCCCTAGTCATGCTTTTGGACCCTAACCATGTTTTTGGGGCCCCTTATGAAAATTGACGAGGCAATGTGGCACTGCTCTGACTTTGACTTCTGGCTATTAGGCGTCCTAGGAAAGAGGGTGGCATAATTTTAGAGGGCCCTGGTTATGAGAGCCCTTACCAGGGGGCCCTAGAGAAGAGCAGGGCATACCATTAGAGGGCCCTTGATAATGAGGGGCGTGAGTTGGGGGGGTTATCCATGGGCAACTCTTTGCCCAAGGGCTCAGACTATCCTTAATCCGTCCTTGGATGGTGGACAGCCACACTGACATTGTCCTGTAGGACGCCTTGATTCATCTGTATTGTTTGAATGTGACAGCTGCTCGTCATATCCTGTGAAAGTTTTATGATGAATGGACCAATAGAAATGCTCCAAGATCACTTCTAATGAAACCTCTTTCCATTAACGTACCCTGAAAGTTGAGAACGTGTTTGTCCTGTAAAGTTATCTCAGAGATACATGTTTTCCTTTGTGCAGCGACATGTCCTCCTCAGAAATCCCCACTTTTAATTATAGCTTATAGCATGATATGCATTCAGGTCGTTCCTGGTTGGGTGAAAATGGACACCATGAGAAACTCCTTTTGTTTCTCGTCGCTGTCCAATGAAAAACAAGTATCTGCAAAACTGCAACTTTACAGGAGAGACCAAAAACATACCTCACTTTTAATGGAAGTCAATGGAACCAGAATCTTTACCAATCTATTTTGGATCACTTCTATTGGTCCTTTCATCATGAAATTTTTACACAATGTAAACAACCATTGGTGTGTACACATGATGCAGAAAACTCAAAATCAACAAAAAATGGAGATAAGTTTTTCATTGGGCAGCGACAATATGCTTTTGTTTTGTATCTTTAGAAACCAAAAGTTGATTTATTGACCCTAATTCTGTGATGAAGCATAATAGACTAAATGTACTGAAATCAATATCTGGGTTCTTCTAATTAGATTTGTTGCTATTGCTCACTATCAGTCAAAACTTGGGCACACCTCCCCAGGTTGTTCTTCTGTGTACTATATTAATAGTACTAATATTAGTGAATAAGTGTGAGGAGATCAGAACTATAGAATAGTCGGTATGGAATTATTCCTGGAGCAGAATTAAACATCTGGTTGTGTTTAAAGAATGTTTAGAGGGTCTTTTAGAAATGAGCTCATTTGCTCTGATGCAGGTTTACATACTTTGAACATTCTGACCAGCAGCTTCATGAGGAGCCACATGAGCTGCTTCTCTAACAGGACTGAAGAAGATAGTGTAGATGCTGAGATCTTGTTCTGATAAACAGGTTTGGTGGTTTTATAGCTCTTATAAAAATAGACATTCTCATTTTTACATTTAAATACACTCAAATGTTTGTTTTAGTAATATTTGTGTACATGGGCTCCAACTTCACTATTTACACTCGTCTCTCAACACAGTCACATCTAAACACCTTTATAGTTATAAACATATATGGCTGTCAGGTCATGACTTCCTCTGGCACGAAAGGGTCATGGATGACACGCACAGGCAGCCTTATCCATCAACACTGATGGTGGTGTAGTGGTTAGTATGGTGGTGTAGTGGTCAGTATGGTGGTGTAGTGGTTAGTATGGTGGTGTAGTGGTTAGTATGGTGGTGTAGTGTTAGTATGGTGGTGTAGTGGTTAGTATGGTGGTGTAGTGGTTAGTATGGTGGTGTAGTGGTTAGTATGGTGGTGTAGTGGTTAGTACGGTGGTGTAGTGGTTAGTATGGTGGTGTAATGGTTAGTACGGTGGTGTAGTGGTTAGTACGGTGGTGTAGTGGTTAGTACGGTGGTGTAGTGGTTAGTATGGTGGTGTAGTGGTTAGTACGGTGGTGTAGTGGTTAGTACAGTGGTGTAGTGGTTAGTACGGTGGTGTAGTGGTTAGTATGGTGGTGTAGTGGTTAGTATGGTGGTGTAGTGGTTAGTATGGTGGTGTAGTGGTCAGTATGGTGGTGTAGTGGTTAGTACGGTGGTGTAGTGGTTAGTATGGTGGTGTAGTGGTGAGTACGGTGGTGTAGTGGTTAGTACGGTGGTGTAGTGGTTAGTATGGTGGTGTAGTGGTTAGTATGGTGGTGTAGTGGTTAGTATGGTGGTGTAGTGGTCAGTATGGTGGTGTAGTGGTCAGTATGGTGGTGTAGTGGTTAGTATGGTGGTGTAGTGGTGAGTACGGTGGTGTAGTGGTTAGTACGGTGGTGTAGTGGTCAGTATGGTGGTGTAGTGGTTAGTATGGTGGTGTAGTGGTTAGTACGGTGGTGTAGTGGTTAGTATGGTGGTGTAGTGGTTAGTATGGTGGTGTAGTGGTTAGTATGGTGGTGTAGTGGTCAGTATGGTGGTGTAGTGGTTAGTACGGTGGTGTAGTGGTTAGTATGGTGGTGTAGTGGTTAGTATGGTGGTGTAGTGGTTAGTACGGTGGTGTAGTGGTCAGTATGGTGGTGTAGTGGTTAGTATGGTGGTGTAGTGGTGCACTTGAAGCACTGGCTTTTACACTTATTGCACGTGGGGCGGAGGTTGCTTATGTGAGGTTTAGGTCACTGTGAGAGGAGAACCTTTCTTCTGGCGAGCTCTCTGAGAGCTCCCTCCACCTGGTTCTTATAATGGAGAGCTTTTTTAAGAAATGATGGTCTCACATTAATCTTTTTTGGGACGGCGCCGCATTATCTTGAGTGAAAGTGATTTATTAATCTCCAAGACTTTATTAAGAGATACAAACAAGAGAATGGGAAAATACGTATATGTAGTACTGTGCAAACATTATACATGCTTGGGGACATTATTATATTTAAAAAGTTATTTTTACCAGACAGGAAGCTTTTATTTACTCAGTAAACACTTTATTATTAAATATTAAACAGTATTAATAGAGTAAGTAGAGCTTTTACACTTTATTATTAAATATTAAACAGTATTAATAGAGTAAGTAGAGCTTTTACACTTTATTATTAAATATTAATCTGTATTAATAGAGTAAGTAGTAGTTTTACACTTTATTATTAAATATTAATCAGTATTAATAGAGTAAGTAGAGCTTTTACACTTTATTATTAAATATTAATCATTATTAATAGAGTAAGTAGAGCTTTAACACTTTATTATTAAATATTAATCAGTATTAATAGAGTAAGTAGTACTTTTACACTTTATTATTAAATATTAATCAGTATTAATAGAGTAAGTAGAGCTTTAACACTTTATTATTAAATATTAATCAGTATTAATAGAGTAAGTAGTACTTTTACACTTTATTATTAAATATTAATCAGTATTAATAGAGTAAGTAGTACTTTTACACTTTATCATTAAATATTAATCAGTATTAATAGAGTAAGTAGTACTTTTACACTTTATCATTAAATATTAATCAGTATTAATAGAGTAAGTAGTACTTTTACACTTTATCATTAAATATTAATCAGTATTAATAGAGTAAGTAGTACTTTTACACTTTATTATTAAATATTAATCAGTATTAATAGAGTAAGTAGTGTTTTTTCCATACGTCAGTGTGTTTATTTAAATCTTTCCAAGCTTCTCCTAAACAACCCAGTATTATTATCAGTTCTCATCTAATACCTGCTTTGACTGCTCAGTACTTCATTAAGATAAATCAAGATTTGCTGCTGAAGGAACTGAATACATTCATACAATGTCTGGGGCGTCCAGGAGAAATCTGGAACCTAACTTTGTTCTTCAAACTGGATCAAGATCTGATCTACTTCTCTCACAATAACATATTCATGTTATTTATCTGTGAGACAGCTGAGTTGTATATAGATATTATACTAGTTTTTGCTAAGTGACATTAGACAGTGAGCAGAGTTACCGTGGATTTATTTCCTGATGCTGTAACGGCCTCTACAGCAGCTTAAAGTTTCTCGCTACGCATACAATACACAAACCATATACTATACGACTGAGGATCTTGGAGGTGCAACATCAGTAAATGTGGGCTGTTGCTTTAAGAGGTGCTTAAGTAGTGTGTAGAGTTGGTTTATGAGGAAGACCACTGGCAACTCAACTGGTATTGCTTTGAGTATGAATGGACAGGTGAAGCTGAAGCTGATCAATAATTCCATATGCACCAGATACTCAATGTACTGGCGACCTGTCCATGGCGTACCACGCCTTTGCCCGATTATTCTGGGATTGGCTCCAGCCAATGAGCCTGTGACCCCGACTAGTGTGATAAAGTGGAAGATGATGGATGGATGGATAGAAAAATGCTAATTCTATTGTTATGAGTAACAATATCATTATGAGTGTAGACAGCATGTAATCTATCAATAAACAATACCAATAATAATACTAACAGGCAGTCAGCTGAGAGCAGTGTGAGGGGCTGAGTTAGCAGTGAGGTGTGGAGTTCAGCTGAGTAAAGCTGGACTTGAGCCGACTGGTTCTGATCCGGATGCTCCTGTACCTCCTGGATGGAAGGAGGTTAAACAGTGTAGCTATGGCTGGGGTGGGAGGGGCTGGCGGTGTATGTCTCCTATGGCAAGGAACTGTGCACCAATAAAGTGGACCACTGAGTGGTCTTCACCACCTTTCGCAGGGCTTTCCTTTCAGCCACGGTGGGCCTGCGGTACCAGACCGTCACACAGCTGGTCAGTGTGCTCTCGCTGGTGCTTGAGTAACTATTCCGTCAACACCGTGAACGCAGTTGCTGCTGTATATTTTTATATACAATCTTAATTTAAGGTTATATCACCCACCGTTGCAATCCGTTCTCCGTGCTTCTGGTGTTGTTTGGTAACGATCTCTGTCACTGCGATTTATATTCACAGACTCCATTTATGAAATACATGTTGTTCTTTGGACATCAATGATTCAGGCTAGAGACTAGAGTTCAACTATCACATCTATATCTCATTAATCCAAAAGCTATAGATCTGGAAAAAGCAGCTTCTCCATCACAGGACTGTGTCTCTGCAAAAACAATGTAAAGAAAAGATCTTGTGTATCAGCAGCATGTAGGTGTTGTGGGATCTGCTGACGACTGTACTTGCTTCTTGTGAATGTAAACTAATACCAGGACACTTCACATCCTGAAATAAAGAACATGCATTTGGTTTGAGGTGAATCTGTTTGGGATTTGAAGTAGAAGCAAGTTTATTAGACGACTAAAGCTGAACCCAGACCAGACATCAGAAGAAAAGAAAATGTTCTCGTTTTTATAATGTGTTTTACTATATTTCAGTGCAAACTACGGAGACCACCACAAACCCGTCGACAACAGACACAGGAGCAACAACCGAAAACACCACAAACCCGTCCACAACAGACACAGGAGCAACAACCGAAAACACCACAAACCCGTCCACAACAGACACAGCAGCAACAACCGAAAACACCACAAACCCGTCCACAACAGACACAGCAGCAACAACCGAAAACACCACAAACCCGTCCACAACAGAAACAGCAGCAACAACCGAAAACACCACAAACCCATCTACAACAGACACAGCAGCAACAACCGAGACCACCACAAACCCATCTACAACAGACACAGCAGCAACAACCGAAAACACCACAAACCCGTCCACAACAGACACAGCAGCAACAACCGAAAACACCACAAACCCGTCCACAACAGACACAGCAGCAACAACCGAAAACACCACAAACCCGTCCACAACAGAAACAGCAGCAACAACCGAAAACACCACAAACCCATCTACAACAGACACAGCAGCAACAACCGAGACCACCACAAACCCATCTACAACAGACACAGCAGCAACAACCGAAAACACCACAAACCCCTCCACAACAGACACAGCAGCAACAACGGAAAACACCACAAACCCCTCCACAACAACAGCAACAACCGAGACCACCACAAACCCCTCCACAACAGACACAGCAGCAACAACGGAAAACACCACAAACCCCTCCACAACAGCAGCAACAACCGAGACCACCACAAACCCCTCCACAACAGCAGCAACAACAGAGACCACCACAAACCCCTCCACAACAGCAGCAACAACCGAGACCACCACAAACCCGTCCACAACAGAAACAGCAGCAACAACCGAAAACACAACAAACCCATCCACAACAGCAGCAACAACCGAAAACACAACAAACCCATCCACAACAGCAGCAACAACCGAGACCACCACAAACCCCTCCACAACAGCAGCAACAACCGAGACCACCACAAACCCCTCCACAACAGCAGCAACAACTGAGACCACCACAAACCCGTCCACAACAGCAGCAACAATCGAGAACACCACAAACCCCTCCACAACAGCAGCAACAACTGAGACCACCACAAACCCCTCCACAACAGCAGCAACAACCGAGACCACCACAAACCCCTCCACAACAGCAGCAACAACCGAGACCACCACAAACCCATCCACAACAGCAGCAACAACCGAGACCACCACAAACCCGTCCACAACAGCAGCAACAACCGAGAACACCACAAACCCCTCCACAACAGCAGCAACAACTGAGACCACCTCAAACCCCTCAACAACGGCAGCAACAACCGAGACAACCACAAACCCGTCCACAACAGCAGCAACAACTGAGACCACCACAAACCCATCCACAACAGCAATAACAACCGAGACCACCACAAACCCGCCCACAACAGCAGCAACAACCGAGACCGCCACAAACCCCTCTACAACAGCAGCAACAACTGAGACCACCACAAACCCATCCACAGCAGCAGCAACAACCGAGACCACCACAAACCCGTCCACAACAGCAGCAACAACCGAAACCACCACAAACCCCTCCACAACAGTAGCAACAACCGAGACCACCACAAACCCCTCCACAACAGCAGTACCAACCGAGACCACCACAAACCTGTCCACAACAGCAGCAACGACCGAGACCACCATAAACCCGTCCACAACAGCAGCAACAACCGAGACCACCACAAACCCCTCCACAACAGCAGCAACAACCGAGACCATCACAACAGCAGCAACAACTGAGACCACCACAAACCCCTCCACAACAGCAGCAACAATCGAGAACACCACAAACCCGTCCACAACAGCAGCAACAACTGAGACCACCACAAACCCCTCCACAACAGCAGCAACAACTGAGACCACCACAAACCCCTCCACAACAGCAGCAACAACCGAGAACACCACAAACCCCTCCACAACAACAGCAACAATCGAGAACACCACAAACCCCTCCACAACAGCAGCAACAACTGAGACCACCGCAAACCCCTCCACAACTGCAGCAACAATCGAGACCACCACAAACCCCTCCACAACAGCAGTAACAACCGAGACCACCGCAAACCCCTCCACAACTGCAGCAACAATCGAGAACACCACAAACCCCTCCACAACAGCAGCAACACCCGAGACCACCGCAAACCCCTCCACAACTGCAGCATCAATCGAGACCACCACAAACCCATCCACAACAGCAGCAACAACTGAGACCACCACAAACCCCTCCACAACAGCAGCAACAACCGAGACCACCACAAACCCGTCCACAACAGCAGCAACAATGGAGACCACCACAAACCCCTCCACAACAGCAGCAGAAACCGAGACCACCACAAACCCGTCCAGAACAGCAGCAACAACCGAGACCACCACAAACCCCTCCACAACAGCAGCAACAACCGAGACCACCACAAACCCCTCCACAACAGCAGTACCAACCGAGACCACCACAAACCCGTCCACAACAGCAGCAACAACCGAGACCACCACAAACCCGTCCACAACAGCAGCAACAACCGAGACCACCACAAACCCCTCCACAACAGCAGCAACAATCGAGAACACCACAAACCCCTCCACAACAGCAGCAACAACCGAGACCACCACAAACCCCTCCACAACAGCAGCAACAACTGAGACCACCACAAACCCCTCCACAACAGCAGCAACAACCGAGACCACCACAAACCCGTCCACAACAGCAGCAACAACCGAGACCACCATAAACCCGTCCACAACAGCAGCAACAACCGAGACCACCACAAACCCCTCCACAACAGCAGCAACAATCGAAAACACCACAAACCCCTCCACAACAGCAGCAACAACCGAGACCACCACAAACCCGTCCACAACAGCAGCAACAACCGAGACCACCACAAACCCGTCCACAACAGCAGCAACAACTGAGACCACCACAAACCCCTCCACAACAGCAGCAACAATCGAGAACACCACAAACCCCTCCACAACAGCAGCAACAACCGAGACCACCACAAACCCCTCCACAACAGCAGCAACAACCGAGACCACCACATACCCGTCCGCAACGACCGAGACCACCACAAACCCCTCCACAACAGCAGCAACAACCGAGAACACCCCAAACCCCTCCACAACAGCAGCAACAACCGAGACCACCACAAACCCCTCCACAACAGCAGCAACAACTGAGACCATCACAAACCCCTCCACAACAGCAGCAACAACTGAGACCACCACAAACCCCTCCACAACAGCAGCAACAATCGAGAACACCACAAACCCCTCCACAACAGCAGCAACAACCGAGACCACCATAAACCCGTCCACAACAGCAGCAACAACCGAGACCACCACAAACCCCTCCACAACAGCAGCAACAATCGAAAACACCACAAACCCCTCCAGAACAGCAGCAACAACCGAGACCACCACAAACCCATACACAACAGCAGCAACAACCGAGACCACCACAAACCCGTCCACAACAGCAGCAACAACTGAGACCACCACAAACCCGTCCACAACAGCAGCAACAACCGAGAACACCACAAACCCCTCCACAACAGCAGTAACAACCGAGACCACCGCAAACCCCTCCACAACAGCAGCAACAACCGAGAACACCACAAACCCCTCCACAACAGCAGCAACACCCGAGACCACCACAAACCCCTCCAGAACAGCAGCAACAACCGAGACCACCACAAACCCATACACAACAGCAGCAACAACCGAGACCACCACAAACCCGTCCACAACAGCAGCAACAACTGAGACCACCACAAACCCCTCCACAACTGCAGCAACAATCGAGAACACCACAAACCCCTCCACAACAGCAGCAACACCCGAGACCACCGCAAACCCCTCCACAACTGCAGCATCAATCGAGACCACCACAAACCCGTCCACAACAGCAGTACCAACTGAGACCACCTCAAACCCGTCCACAACAGCAGTACCAACCGAGACCACCACAAATCCCTCCACAACAGCAGCAACAACTGAGACCACCACAAACCCCTCCACAACAGCAGCAACAACCGAGACCATCACAAACCCCTCCACAACAGCAGCAACAACCGAGACCACCACAAACCCCTCCACAACAGCAGTACCAACCGAGACCACCACAAACCCGTCCACAACAGCAGCAACAACCGAGACCACCACAAACCCGTCCACAACAGCAGCAACAACCGAGACCACCACAAACCCCTCCACAACAGCAGCAACAATCGAGAACACCACAAACCCCTCCACAACAGCAGCAACAACCGAGACCACCACAAACCCCTCCACAACAGCAGCAACAACTGAGACCACCACAAACCCCTCCACAACAGCAGCAACAACCGAGACCACCACAAACCCCTCCACAACAGCAATACCAACCGAGACCACCACAAACCCGTCCACAACAGCAGCAACAACCGAGACCACCATAAACCCGTCCACAACAGCAGCAACAACCGAGACCACCACAAACCCCTCCACAACAGCAGCAACAATCGAAAACACCACAAACCCCTCCACAACAGCAGCAACAACCGAGACCACCACAAACCCGTCCACAACAGCAGCAACAACCGAGACCACCACAAACCCGTCCACAACAGCAGCAACAACTGAGACCACCACAAACCCCTCCACAACAGCAGCAACAATCGAGAACACCACAAACCCCTCCACAACAGCAGCAACAACCGAGACCACCACAAACCCCTCCACAACAGCAGCAACAACCGAGACCACCACATACCCGTCCGCAACAACCGAGACCACCACAAACCCCTCCACAACAGCAGCAACAACCGAGAACACCCCAAACCCCTCCACAACAGCAGCCACAACCGAGACCACCACAAACCCCTCCACAACAGCAGCAACAACTGAGACCATCACAAACCCCTCCACAACAGCAGCAACAACTGAGACCACCACAAACCCCTCCACAACAGCAGCAACAATCGAGAACACCACAAACCCCTCCACAACAGCAGCAACAACCGAGACCACCATAAACCCGTCCACAACAGCAGCAACAACCGAGACCACCACAAACCCCTCCACAACAGCAGCAACAATCGAAAACACCACAAACCCCTCCAGAACAGCAGCAACAACCGAGACCACCACAAACCCATACACAACAGCAGCAACAACCGAGACCACCACAAACCCGTCCACAACAGCAGCAACAACTGAGACCACCACAAACCCGTCCACAACAGCAGCAACAACCGAGAACACCACAAACCCCTCCACAACAGCAGCAACAACTGAGACCACCACAAACCCCTCCACAACAGCAGCAACAACCGAGACCACCACAAACCCGTCCACAACAGCAGCAACAACCGAGACCACCACAAACCCGTCCACAACAGCAGCAACAACTGAGACCACCACATACCCCTCCACAACAGCAGCAACAACCGAGACCACCACAAACCCCTCCACAACAGCAGCAACAACTGAGACCACCACAAACCCCTCCACAACAGCAGCAACAACCGAGAACACCACAAACCCCTCCACAACAGCAGCAACAATCGAGACCACCACAAACCCCTCCACAACAGCAGCAACAATCGAGAACACCACAAACCCCTCCACAACAGCAGCAACAACTGAGACCACCACAAACCCCTCCACAACAGCAGCAACAATCGAGAACACCACAAACCCCTCCACAACAGCAGCAACACCCGAGACCACCTCAAACCCCTCCACAACTGCAGCATCAATCGAGACCACCACAAACCCATCCACAACAGCAGCAACAACTGAGACCACCACAAACCCCTCCACAACAGCAGCAACAACCGAGACCACCACAAACCCGTCCACAACAGCAGCAACAATGGAGACCACCACAAACCCCTCCACAACAGCAGCAGCAACCGAGACCACCACAAACCCGTCCACAACAGCAGCAACAACCGAGACCACCACAAACCCCTCCACAACAGCAGCAACAACCGAGACCACCACAAACCCCTCCACAACAGCAGTACCAACCGAGACCACCACAAACCCGTCCACAACAGCAGCAACAACCGAGACCACCACAAACCCGTCCACAACAGCAGCAACAACCGAGACCACCACAAACCCCTCCACAACAGCAGCAACAATCGAGAACACCACAAACCCCTCCACAACAGCAGCAACAACCGAGACCACCACAAACCCCTCCACAACAGCAGCAACAACTGAGACCACCACAAACCCCTCCACAACAGCAGCAACAACCGAGACCACCACAAACCCCTCCACAACAGCAGTACCAACCGAGACCACCACAAACCCGTCCACAACAGCAGCAACAACCGAGACCACCATAAACCCGTCCACAACAGCAGCAACAACCGAGACCACCACAAACTCCTCCACAACAGCAGCAACAATCGAAAAGACCACAAACCCCTCCACAACAGCAGCAACAACCGAGACCACCACAAACCCTTCCACAACAGCAGCAACAACCGAGACCACCACAAACCCGTCCACAACAGCAGCAACAACTGAGACCACCACAAACCCCTCCACAACAGCAGCAACAATCGAGAACACCACAAACCCCTCCACAACAGCAGCAACAACCGAGACCACCACAAACCCCTCCACAACAGCAGCAACAACCGAGACCACCACAAACCCCTCCACAACAGCAGCAACAACCGAGACCACCACAAACCCCTCCACAACAGCAGTACCAACCGAGACCACCACAAACCCCTCCACAACAGCAGCAACAACCGAGACCATCACAAACCCGTCCACAACAGCAGTACCAACTGAGACCACCTCAAACCCGTCCACAACAGCAGTACCAACCGAGACCACCACAAACCCCTCCACAACAGCAGCAACAACTGAGACCACCACAAACCCCTCCACAACAGCAGCAACAACCGAGACCATCACAAACCCCTCCACAACAGCAGTAACAACCGAGACCACCACAAACCCCTCCACAACAGCAGCAACAATCGAGAACACCACAAACCCCTCCACAACAGCAGCAACAACCGAGACCACCACAAACCCCTCCACAACAGCAGCAACAACCGAGACCACCTCAAACCCCTCAACAACGGCAGCAACAACCGAGACCATCACAAACCCCTCCACAACAGCAGCAACAACCGAGACCACCACAAACCCGTCCACAACAGCAGCAACAACCGAGACCACCACAAACCCCTCCACAACAGTAGCAACAACCGAGACCACCACAAACCCCTCAACAACAGCAGTACCAACCGAGACCACCACAAACCCGTCCACAACAGCAGCAACAACCGAGACCACCATAAACCCGTCCACAACAGCAGCAACAACCGAGACCACCACAAACCCCTCCACAACAGTAGCAACAACCGAGACCACCACAAACCCCTCAACAACAGCAGTACCAACCGAGACCACCACAAACCCGTCCACAACAGCAGCAACAACCGAGACCACCATAAACCCGTCCACAACAGCAGCAACAATCGAGACCACCACAAACCCCTCCAGAACAGCAGCAACAACCGAGAGCACCACAAACCCATACACAACAGCAGCAACAACCGAGACCACCACAAACCCCTCCACAACAGCAGCAACAACCGAGACCACCAAAAACCCCTCCACAACAGCAGCAACAACTGAGACCACCACAAACCCCTCCACAACAGCAGCAACAACCGAGACCACCATAAACCCGTCCACAACAGCAGCAACAACCGAGACCACCACAAACCCCTCCACAACAGCAGCAACAATCGAGAACACCACAAACCCCTCCACAACAGCAGCAACAATCGAGAACACCACAAACCCCTCCACAACAGCAGCAACAACTGAGACCCCCACAAACCCCTCCACAACAGCAGCAACAATCGAGAACACCACAAACCCCTCTACAACAGCAGCAACAACCGAGACCACCACAAACCCCTCCACAACAGCAGCAACAACCGAGACCACCACAAACCCCTCCACAACAGCAGCAACAATCGAGAACACCACAAACCGCTCCACAACAGCAGCAACAACCGAGACCACCACAAACCCGTCCACAACAGCAGCAACAACCGAGACCACCACAAACCCCTCCACAACAGCAGCAACAACTGAGACCACCACAAACCCCTCCACAACCGCAGCTACAATCGAGAACACCACAAACCCGTCCACAACAGCAGCAACAACTGAGACCACCACAAACCCCTCCACAACAGCAGCAACAACTGAGACCACCACAAACCCCTCCACAACAGCAGCAACAACCGAGAACACCACAAACCCCTCCACAACAGCAGCAACAAACGAGACCATCACAAACCCCTCCACAACAGCACCAACAACCGAGACCACCACAAACTCCTCCACAACAGCAGCAACAACCGAGACCACCACAAACCCCTCCACAACAGCAGCAACAATCGAGAACACCACAAACCCCTCCACAACAGCAGCAACAACTGAGACCACCACAAACCCGTCCACAACAGCAGCAACAACCGAGACCACCACAAAACCCTCCACAACAGCAGCAACAATCGAGAACACCACAAACCCCTCCACAACAGCAGCAACAACTGAGACCACCACAAACCCCTCCACAACAGCAGCAACAACCGAGACCACCACAAAACCCTCCACAACAGCAGCAACAATCGAGAACACCACAAACCCCTCCACAACAGCAGCAACAACTGAGACCACCACAAACCCGTCCACAACAGCAGCAACAACCGAGAACACCACAAACCCATCCACAACAGCAGTACCAACTGAGACCACCTCAAACCCCTCCACAACAGTAGCAACAACTGAGACCACCTCAAACCCCTCAACAACGGCAGCAACAACCGAGACCATCACAAACCCGTCCACAACAGCAGCAACAACCGAGACCATCACAAACCCCTCCACAACAGCAGCAACAATCGAGACCACCACAAACCCCTCCACAACAGCAGCAACAACCGAGACCAACACAAACCCCTCCACAACAGCAGCAACAATCGAGAACACCACAAACCCCTCCACAACAGCAGCAACAATCGAGACCACCACAAACCCCTCCACAACAGCAGCAACAACCGAGACCAACACAAACCCCTCCACAACAGCAGCAACAATCGAGAACACCACAAACCCCTCCACAACAGCAGCAACAACCGAGACCACCACAAACCCCTCCACAACAGCAGCAACAACTGAGACCACCTCAAACCCCTCAACAACGGCAGCAACAACCGAGACCATCACAAACCCCTCCACAACAGCAGCAACAACTGAGACCACCACAAACCCCTCCACAACAGCAGCAACAACCGAGACCACCACAAACCCCTCCACAACAGCAGCAACAACCGAGACCACCACAAACCCCTCCACAACAGCAGCAACAATCGAGACCACCACAACAGCAGCAACAACCGAGACCACCACAAACCCATCCACAACAGCAGCAACAACTGAGACCACCACAAACCCGTCCACAACAGCAGCAACAATCGAGAACACCACAAACCCCTCCACAACAGCAGGAACAACCGAGACCACCACAAACCCGTCCACAACAGCAACAACAACCGAGACCACCACAACAGCAGCAACAACCGAGACCACCACAAACCCATCCACAACAGCAGCAACAACTGAGACCACCACAAACCCGTCCACAACAGCAGCAACAACCGAGACCACCACAAACCCGTCCACAACAGCAACAACAACCGAGACCACCACAACAGCAGCAACAACCGAGACCACCACAAACCCATCCACAACAGCAGCAACAACTGAGACCACCACAAACCCCTCCACAACAGACACAACAACCGAGACCACCACAACAGCAGCAACAACCGAGACCACCACAAACCCGTCCACAACAGCAACAACAACCGAGACCACCACAACAGCAGCAACAACCGAGACCACCACAAACCCGTCCACAACAGCAGCAACAATCGAGACCACCACAAACCCCTCCACAACAGCAGCAACAACCGAGATCACCACAAACCCGTCCACAACAGCAACAACAACCGAGACCACCACAACAGCAGCAACAACCGAGACCACCACAAACCCATCCACAACAGCAGCAATAACCGAGACCCCCACAAACCCGTCCACAACAGCAGCAACAACCGAGACCACCACAAACCTGTCCACAACAGAAACAGCAGCAACAACTGAGACCACCACAAACCCCTCCACAACAGAAACAGCAGCTACAACCGAGACCACCTCTTTACCAACAACTACCCTCAGCTCTACTCCAACTCAGTCTTCTACAACATCTGCAACTCCACTTCCAACAAGTACTGCTGGTCTCGTCTCATCTTTAGAACCGTTCAGTTCATATTGTTTCTGTTCTACGTCTTTTATCTTTGTGTACGACTGTGTTGACTGTCTGTGTCTTTGGTTCTCTAGACTTCACGGCAGTTGCAGCAGCTGTGGTTAAGATGAGATCTTCAACTGAACTGAGCAATGATACGATCATCACCTTCATAGAGGAGGTAAAGCCACGTTTTCTAGTAGCCACCTTTTAAGATTCTGAGATTATACACTCACCCAGCATTAGGAACACTCGGGGTCAGTCTGTCTCTGACTGGAGCGTCTCAGTAATCTGTTTTACACCCATAGATTTCCAAAATTTTGTGGAATCCTGCCACAAATAACGGAGGCTGTTATGAGACCAAATGAGGCCCTACTCAGTATAAATATATGGGTCTGTCTCAAACCCTAGTGAGTGTGTAAGTAGGCTGTCTAGGTAGTGAGTGTGTAAGTAGGCTGTCTAGGTAGTGAGTGTGTAAGTAGGCTGTCTAGGTAGTAAGTGTGTAAGTAGGCTGTCTAGGTAGTGAGTGTGTAAGTAGGCTGTCTAGGTAGTGAGTGTGTAAGTAGGCTGTCTAGGTAGTGAGTGTGTAAGTAGGCTGTCTAGGTAGTGAGTGTGTAAGTAGGCTGTCTAGGTAGTGAGTGTGTAAATAGGCTGTCTAGGTAGTGAGTGTGTAAACAGATTACTGAGACGCTCTAGTTAGAGAGAGACTGTGTCACGGCTTGTTCCCGCCCACTGCAGCACGCCACCGGTGATTTAGCTGGTTGCTAAGCCACCGGCCGGCATCCAAAACAATAGCCGAGTCTTAAAAATCTGCTAGCATAAATGCTAATGTCTGGAGTATAAAGTGTAAACGGTGAAGGACTCGTTACAGAGTTGATAATTAAATACTGTTTTGTGTGATTATATGACCAGAAACACATTAAAACTTCAGAGAATCAAAATAACTCACATTTTAAAACCACTTCACTGCTCCTAGATTAGCCTGCGGTGCATCATGGGATTGTTTTAGCGGCTGAGGAAGAGTTTGATGCTTCTTTAAAATCAGGTGTAAATAAGGTTCTCAGTAGCAGCATGTTTAAGGTATGTAAGAATTGGGACAGTCTACATGTCGGGAGTACATACTATGATGTAAAATGCTGCCTATGTAGGAGCTCAGTAGGATTTGAGACACATCCTATGTTGTGTATTAGCTTGCGTGAGGAGATGTTTTGAGAAAGAGACCCATGAAGCCTCTCCAGGCATTGACAAGTGCCTGAGTGACACCGATGTTTTCTTTCTAAGACGTTGTCAAGCGGAGAATCACCTTCGCAGCATCTCCACTGGTCCATGTTGACATGAGTGCATCATGCAGTTCTTGCAGATTGTTCTGGTGCATCTTCATCTTATGTTCCTTCATATCCCACCGGATTCAGATCTGGTGACCAGTAAAGCTGATGAAGAACACCAATCTCATTTTCATGTTTATGAAATCAGTTTGAAACTACTTTTGCTTTGTGACATCATCATGCTGGAAGTCAAGTCAAATTTATTTGTATAGCGCTTTTTACAACTATGTACAACAAAAGCAGGCAGTTACTACATATGTATATATATATATATATATATATATATATATATATATATATATATATATATATATATATATATATATATATATATATATATATATCCCAGTGAGCAAGCCAGAGGCAACAGTGGCAAGGAAACACTGCCTCAGACTGGAGGAAGAAACCTTGGGAGGAACCAGACTCACAAGGGGAGACCCATCCTCCTCTGATCAAACAGTATCTACAGTTTAATAAACTAAACACCAAAGAAAAGAGTCTCTGTTTGAAATCTGGATAGCAAAGCTTTAGAAGCTGCACAGATAGAGGCAGTCTCTGACTGAGGCAGTCTCTGACTGAGGCGGTCTCTGACTGAGGCAGTCTCTGACTGAGGCGGTCTCTGACTGAGGCGGTCTCTGACTGAGGTGGTCTCTGACTGAGTCTTTATGTAAAGTGGGCGTGAGCTGAAACTGTCCCATCCAATCTCAATGCTGGTGCATCTGGATGGCACAGTGATGTAACTGAGGGTGTAGCAGTTGACACTTATGGACAGGAGAGCTGGCTGGTGATGCGTGGGGAGGAGGCCCTGATGGTCAGTCCTCACTGGACATTGATTATCTCAGGAAAAGACAAAATGAGTTCTGCTCAGGAGTATGACTGTACAGAATATGAAAGTAAACAGATTAGAAATTTCAGAGTGTGGCTTGTGACTTTGGCATATCTAACTATAACAGCTTAAACTAAAAGGAGAGAACCAGAAGCTAACATGGACATGAGAGCACCCTGAGATACTGGGTTCCTCCCACTCCACCGTCAACTAAACCTTCTGTGATCGCATAAAGTTGTGGGACAACAGCACCAACATCTCAGTTTACCAAGTAGTGGTTAGAAGACGGTAAATTGTAGCTATGAAAGGATACACATAATCAGCAACACTGTATTAACCTGCCTAAGGCATGCCAAGAAACAGTCCCTGCCCCATTACACCACCTCCACCAGCCTGGACTGCTGACACAAGGCAGGTTGGGTACGTGGATCATGGTATTGGCACCAAGTTTTGACCGTATCTATGTGCCTAAGCAGAAATGAAGTATCTATGTGCCTTTATCAGACCTGGCAACATGGTTCCAGTCTTCAGTTGTCCAGTTTTGGTGCCCACTGCAACCTCAGCTTTCTGGGCTGGAAAAATGGAACCCGACATGGTCTTCTTCTGTTTCACCCATCGGCCTTACACTTTTTCATGTTGTGCCTTCTGAGATGCTTCTCTGCTCACCATAGCGGCATGGAGTAGCTATCTGAGTTGCTCCCCAGGTGTCGTGTATAGGGTTGCCCACCTCTTCAGGCAAGTGTTCTCATTGCACCCTAGTGTATGTATATATGTGGGTGTTTCACTGCACAGGTGGGTTAAAGGTGGAGGTCAAATTCCTCTGTGTGCAAACACAAACGGCAAACTGTTCTAAATTCTAAAAAAAAAATTCAAACAAGTCTGTCCATTCTCCACTGACCTCTCTCATCGGCAAGGTTAGCTGCTCACTGGATGTTTTTCTTTTTTGCACCATTGGGAGCAACTCTGCTGTGCGTGAACATACCAGGAGATCAGCAGCTATAGAAATACTGAACCTGTCTGGCACCAACAACCATGGCACGCTCATAATCACATTCTGATGGTTGTTGCTGTAACGTTGGAGGCATGTAGGTCAGTTGCAAGTGTGAATGGACTTCATTTGGGGCAGTCCAGTCCTCATCGCAACAACAAGCAGTGGAAAAAGTGAAGCGGGGTGAAAACACAGGAAAGAAGCCTCAGAACTCGAGATGACCCGAGCCCAGGGGTAGATAAAAGATTAGATAGATTAGATACTCAAATTAGCCACATGTGATTTGCACACAGTGGAATTTGACCTCCACATTTAACCCATCTGTGCAGTGAAACACCCACATTTACACACACTAGTGAACACACTAGGGGGCAGTGAGCACACATGCCCGGAGCGGTGGGCAGCCCTATCCACGGCGCCCAGGGAGCAGTTGGGGTAAGGTGCCTTGCTCAAGGGCACCTCAGTCATGGCCTGAGGGATCCCGGGGATCGAACCGGCAACCCTCTGGTCACAAGACTGGATCCCTATCCTTCAGACCACGACTGCCCCAATTAGCTGAGAGGCCTGGCCTGCATCTGCCGGATTTTATGCTCAGCACTGCTGCCACACGATTGGCTGATCAGATAATTGCATGAATGGCTAGGTGTACAGGAGTTCCTACTACAATGCTCGTTGTGTGTATATCTATATTATAATAAATCATATCAGTGGTCTTCCAGGTGAAATACAATAACATGATGGGATATAATAGCTTTTAATAGCTTTTTTTATTTACCTGCACATTAAATCAATTCAAATCTACCTTTTTTGTTCCAGTTTGCCAGACAGATCCAGGCTCGGGTTAATGGAACCATTAAGGTTACTGTGAGGAAGATCACGAGAGTAACACCCTGAGGATCTTTCGTGGCTCATCTGCTCATCTAACTGAAAAGACTTGAAGAATAAATACCACAGTTGCACTGTGTGAGTGGGGCGGGCTTTGGAGAATCCCACCTTGTTCATCACTATCAAGGCCTCAACAGTCAGGAGGTCTTTTCTTTGTCGGTGGTTTCTGTGACTTTGATTATGATCAGTTTACGAAGACGTTCCATCCAATAACCATGTGTTCAAACATCCAACAGTGACATCATCAGTTCAGGTTCTGCTGCAGGTTCCTCAGATCCAGCTCCAGTGCCTGATTCCAGCTAGAAACTAGCTCTAAAGATAAAGTATATATACTTTGGGTATCATTTCTTGATTTTTTGCATTCCCTAAATCTGCCTTTCAACATGATTGAACATGATTATCATATATTTCATGATATCATTTCACACATGGCTCTCTAATTTGGACCGAATGAAGAGTTTCTGATGTGAAGTCCTCAATTTCCTGATCGTTCATTGGTCAGATTCACACACAGAAATGTAACATGGACGCACAAATCTGAAGTCATGTCCAATAAGATGGAATTCAATGTGTTTATACTTAATTTCTGCGCTGTGTTATTATTGTGTTAAGATAGTAACGGGTCCATATCATGAAAAATTGCATTTGAACTGAAATAATGTGTAAACATGGTTAAAGTTTCAAAACATACCATTCACAAACAATCCATATATTGTGTCCAAAGAAAATTTTGACTTTTCTACATCATTTGAACACGACAGCTACAGTTTACACTGGCTACATTTACATGCAGCCCGATAATCAGTTAATAATCCGACTAATAGCTCAATCAGAATAGAATACGTCCATGTGTACACCTTAATCCCAATACACTAGTCCGATTGAGTTCATTCCGATGACAGTTTCTATCTGATTGAAGGAGGTGGGTAATCCCATAAATAAGTGTGGTTAGTATGTCTGAATACTCAGTAGTAAATCAGTAGGCGAGCGTGGCTAGTATGTCTGAATACTCAGTAGTAAATCAGTAGGTGAACGTGGCTAGTATGTCTGAATACTCAGTAGTAAATCAGTAGGCGAGTGTGGCTAGTATGTCTGAATACTCAGTAGTAAATCAGTAGGTGAACGTGGCTAGTATGTCTGAATACTCAGTAGTAAATCAGTAGGCGAGTGCGGCTAGTATGTCTGAATACTCAGTAGTAAATCAGTAGGCGAGCGTGGCTAGTATGTCTGAATACTCAGTAGTAAATCAGTAGGTGAACGTGGTTAGTATGTCTGAATACTCAGTAGTAAATCAGTAGGCGAGCGTGGCTAGTATGTCTGAATACTCAGTAGTAAATCAGTAGGCGAGCGTGGCTAGTATGTCTGAATACTCAGTAGTAAATCAGTAGGCGAGCGTGGCTAGTATGTCTGAATACTCAGTAGTGAAATCAGTAGGCGAGCGTGGCTAGTATGTCTGAATACTCAGTAGTAAATCAGTAGGCGAGCGTGGCTAGTATGTCTGAATACTCAGTAGTGAAATCAGTAGGCGAGCGTGGCTAGTATGTCTGAATACTCAGTAGTAAATCAGTAGGCGAGCGTGGCTAGTATGTCTGAATACTCAGTAGTAAATCAGTAGGCGAGCGTGGCTAGTATATCTGAATACTCAGTAGTAAATCAGTAGGTGAGCGTGGCTAGTATGTCTGAATACTCAGTAGTAAATCAGTAGGTGAGTGCGGCTAGTATGTCTGAATACTCAGCAGTGAAATCATGATTCACCTGGAGCGGTGGATGAATTCAAAGTGGAGTAAATAAACGGTGTAAAGCTGAACGTCGGCTGTGTGTACGTAGCTACTGTTAGTGAAAAACCGCTACAGAAGTTAGCGCTACTGCTGAGATAAACAATGATTACATTCCTCCCGTTTCATCTTCTCTGATCTACAGCTCCACACTGTCTGATACATAATCAGATAAAACTGAAACTCCTACTGAAACTACCTACTAGTCTGACGCTCGAGCAGTACGTACTGACTCTAATCCAGTACCTACTGACTCTAATCCAGTACCTACTGACTCTAATCCAGTACCTACTGACTAATCCAGTACCTACTGACTAATCCAGTACCTACTATTTACCTATGAGTAAATGAGCGACGGTGGGTTTAAACGAACTATAGATTAAATTAAAAACAGGAAGTTTCTCAGATCAGAGTATTACAAAGTTAAAAAGCAGAACGGTGAAAGCGGCTCTGATCCACTGTCCTGTTTTACTAAATTCTGGATGAAGTCACGGGAGATCAACTCCTCGCCAACACGGATGAAAGCGGTGTTGCAGGACGTGGCGTCTTCCTCTCGACTCTTCTTTAATAAATAAGTGAAATATGTTTTTCTGAGTCTGAATCATTTTAAAGCAGTTAAAAACACAAGCGCGTTAACTGAAAACTCAGGTAACATACTAATAATAATACTTCTGCCGGTCTCACTCTGACTGAACTCGCGCGATGCTCGTTGCCATGGTGACGTTTACACCAAGTTGTACTCTATGCATGCGTGTAGTTTTGCATCCGATTACTTGTAGTGAACATGTAAATCGAGATTTTCATCAGATTCTTGAGTAGAATTAATTTAATCGGATTGGAGAAAATCTCTGCATGTAAACGTAGCCACTGTGTACACATTTCACGACGAACGGACCAATAGAAATGTTTCCAAATCACATGTGGTTCCACATACTTGCATTAACAGTAAAGTAGGTTTTTGGCCTTTACTGTACTGTACTGTATTTAAATAATTATGCAAATATGCAAATTATTTAAATTCATTCTTTCTGTGATATCACAGGTACCAGTTTTCTAATAAACAGTACTCTGCAAAAGTTTGAGGCCCTTAAGGACATTATTATATTTATTAGTATTTATGATATCTCCATTTTTTTATTTTTAGTTTTCTATTTGAACTCACATTACATTACGTTACATTATGTCCTAATTCTATGATTATTGAAAAATAAAATTTCTCCAAAACTGCTTTAGAAATAGCTTTTTATTAACTTACATTAAAATGAAAGAGGGTTTGTGTTCTCTCTGTAAAGTAATCATTTTGGAGATACCTGCCATCTCAGAACGAGTGCAATCTGTAAAACTATAGAGCTTTAAATGATCCTACAGTGTCTGAATACGTGATGGAAGTGATTGTTACGTACAAATTATTTAAATTATTTTTAGAAAACTTTATTTTTCTAGGTGTAAAAAGTCTTTGTATATGTGTTGACGTAGCTTTTCTTCTTACTCTGTACTGACAGTGACTGATGCTATAATCATGAAGGATGATAATAAATGAAATTAAAGTTTATTGGCTTCTTTGTTTTGTTTTACATACATACAGTGTGAATGACTTGCTGCCTGTATAAGATACAGTGTCTTGCAAAAGTATTCGGCCCCCTTTAACTTTTTAACCTTTTGCCACATTTCAAGCTTCAAACATAAAGATATGAAATTTTAATTTTTTGTGAAGAATCAACAACAAGTGGGACACAATCGTGAAGTGGAACAAAATTTATTGGATATTTTAAACTTTTTTTAGAAATAAAAAACTGAAAAGTGGGGCGTGCAATATTATTCGGCCCCTTTACTTTCAGTGCAGCAAACTCACTCCAGAAGTTCAGTGAGGATCTCTGAATGATCCAATGTTGACCTGAATGACCGATGATGATAAATAGAATCCACCTGTGTGGAATCAAGTCTCTGTATAAATACACCTGCTCTGTGATCGTCTCAGAGTTCTGTTTAAAGCGCAGAGAGCACCATGAAGACCAAGGAACACACCAGGCAGGTCCGAGATACTGTGGTGGAGAAGTTTAAAGCCGGATTTGGATACAAAAAGATTTCCCAAGCTTTAAACATCTCAAGGAGCACTGTGTAAGCGATCATATTGAAATGGAAGGAGTATCAGACCACTACAAATCTACCAAGACCCGCCGTCCCTCTAAACCTTCAGCTCAAACAAGGAGAAGACTGATCAGAGATGCAGCCAAGAGGCCCATGATCACTCTGGATGAACTGCAGAGATCTACAGCTGAGGTGGGAGAATCTGTCAGTCAGTCGTACACTGTACAGATCTGGTCTTTATGGAAGAGTGGCAAGAAGAAAGCCATTTCTCAAAGATATCCATAAAAAGTCTCGTTTAAAGTTCACCACAAGCCACCTGGGAGACCCACCAAACATGTGGAAGAAGGTGTTCTGGTCAGATGAAACCAAAATCGAACTTTTTGCCCAAAACGCAAACACAGCTCATCACCCTGAACACCATCCCCACTGTCAAACATGGTGGTGGCAGCATCATGGTTTGGGCTGCTTTTCTTCAGCAGCGACAGGGAAGATGGTTCAAATGGATGGAAAGATGGATGGAGCCAAATACAGGACCATTCTGGAAGAAAACCTGTTGGAGTCTGTAAAAGACCTGAGACTGAGACGAAGATTTATCTTCCAATAAGACAAAGATCCAAAACATAAAGCAGAATCTACAAGGGACTGGTTCACAAATAAACGTATCCAGGTGTTAGAATGGCCAAGTCAAAGTCCAGACCTGAATCCAATCGAGAATCTGTGGAAAGATCTGAAAACTGCTTTTCACAAACGCTCTCCATCCAACCTCACTGAGCTCCAGCTGCTTTTAAGGAAGAACAGGAGAAAATTTCAGTCTCTCGATGCAGAACTGATGGAGACACACCCCGAATGACTCGCAGCTGTGATCGCAGCAAAAGGTGGCGCTACAAAGTATTAACACAAGGGGGCGAATAATTTTGCACGCCCCATTTTTTTATTTCTAAAAAAAGTTTAAAATATCCAATAAATTTCGTTCCACTTCACGATTGTGTCCCACTTGTTGTTGATTCTTCACCAAAAAATACAATTTCATATCTTTATGTTTGAAGCCTGAAATGTGGCAAAAGGTTGAAAAGTTCAGGGGGGCGAATACTTTTGCAAGGCACTGTACGTGTCTACACTGGAATGGTCAGTCCATTAAGGGGTGTTGAGGTCCTGGACTCTGGGGTGCTCAGTCCATCCAGTGGTGTTGAGGTTCTGGACTCTGTGGTGGTCAGTCCATTCAGGGGTGTTGAGGTCCTGGACTCTGGGGTGCTCAGTCCATTCAGGGGTGTTGAGGTCCTGGACTCTGGGTTGCTCAGTCCATTCAGGGGTGTTGAGGTCCTGGACTCTGGGGTGCTCAGTCCATTCAGGGGTGTTGAGGTTCTGGACTCTGTGGTGGTCAGTCCATTCAGGGGTGTTGAGGTTCTGGACTCTGGGGTGCTCAGTCCATTCAGGGGTGTTGAGGTTCTGGACTCTGTGGTGGTCAGTCCATTCAGGGGTGTTGAGGTCCTGGACTCTGGGTTGCTCAGTCCATTCAGGGGTGTTGAGGTCCTGGACTCTGGGGTGCTCAGTCCATTCAGGGGTGTTGAGGTCCTGGACTCTGGGTTGTTCAGTCCATTCAGTGGTGTTGAGGTTCTGGAATCTGGAGTGGTCAATCCATCAGTAGTGTTGAGGTTCTGGACTCTGGGGTGGTCAGTCCTTTATTCAGCTTTTTTGTTTGGTGTGCCTGTATCTCCTTCTCTCATTGAGGAGCTTCTTGAACATCTACACATCCTTTCAGACCCACAGTGTTGTGGTGTCTTCTTACAGTGGAAGGATGGACAGAAACACCTGTGGATGTTCTCAGATCTGAAGCAAGAGTGGAATTTGATGTTCACTGATGATGATCTTTGAAAGATGATCTCAGAAAATTAAATTAACACAGATCAGCCCAGCTTTTATGACATTTGGGGACATCTGGAGTCATGCTGACTGCAGTGCATCCCACAGCTGCTGGAGGGAGCGTGGAGGAGGATCCATAGAGCCAACACCACCATCCAGGTGATCCCACAGATGCTCAGTTGGGTTAAAGTCTGGGGAATTAGGGGTCCAGGGTAGTACCTGGAAGTCTTGGTCAGCTCTTCCAACCAGTATGGGATCCCATCCGCAGCCCAGTGAAGACAATCAGCATGTATGGTGTACGTGATCTGCAGGGATGGATCATAATGTGACTGTCTGTGTATTTCTCCAAACAGGAAGCTTTTATTTTCCCAGCTAATACTTTATTATTAAATATTTTAGAAGTATTAATACAGCTTTTCTCAAAAAAAAAACAGTGATATATTTGATGTTATATTTGTTGTACATTTTAGGGCCTTTTAATGTAAATAGTAAGTTACTTCACTGTGTCAGGAGATGGCGCTGTCGCCACTTGGATAAGTGTTTACCTCCATTATTACATTTAAGCACTGATTTCACAAACATGCAGCATAAATTTTACATGTCCGCATTCATACCTGCCAGATTTCAGCGAATATCTGTATTTTTTATTGGGACTATTTATTTCTATTTGTTGTCGATCCTACGTTGGGCCTTTAATGTTTTGAGTTTTTTTAATTTGTTTTATTTAACAGTCTAACAGAAACAGTATTGCATTTTATTTATTTTTCTAAATAAACATTAAATTTGTGTTTAAAATCAAAAGTAAACACTAAATGAAAATCACTGTGTATGTACAAATGGGAGGAAACCAGAAGAGAATGAACTGCTGTGTGTTTAAAGGTCAAGGGTAGGTTTGTTCAGGCTGTGGTCAGTTTATCATTAGCTTTGTGATCTCTCGCTCTTATATTAGCAGTGATAAGCTCCAGCTCGGTAAAGAACTGACCACTAATGAAATATGACTTTTTGTAAGTGCTCAGTTTTTATACAGACTGCATTAAAACAAACAGTCATCATCTGCAAATCTGTATACAAATAGTTTCTACCTACAGGCTGTCAGGCTTCAGAACAAACTGAAGCTGCAAGACCCTAATACCATTTCACTCAGCCACTTTATATTTTTACACTATATTATTTATTTATATATCACTGCTATGGACTATATATGTATATATAGATATGCATGTATCTTATTAGATTAACCTGCCTATACAACATTTTCTACATACAGTCCCTCCTCTATATTTTGTGTATATTCCTTTATGTTATTTCAGTTATTTAGTATATGCATGTACGGACATTATGTGCAAATGACAAATAAACTTGATACTTTGCTACTTTTATTTTTATTAAAAAATACTTTTATTTAATTTTTTATCTAACATTCATAATAAACTTCTTTGTGTATTATTTAATGTATTATTTGATACTAAGTACAATTTAGTAAAAGCACTTTTGGTTTCGAAATAGTTTTAACTTCCACTTTTGACATAATAATAATAATAATAATAATAATATTCCCAATTTTATCACTTTAAAGAATACTTAACTTTGTGTCTTATTATATCATTTAACTATTAATTCACTATCAACTATTATAGCAAAATTCTTCCAATCAATATTTTTGCTCATATAATTCATTTTTGTGTATTTTCTACTTTCATCACTTTTAGTACAATTTAGTATTTAATATTTAAGTTGATTTGTTAGATTTATACTTTTAACATAATAATAATAATAATAATATCTATTTATATAGATAAACTATCTATTTACTATCCACTATTATATCAATTAACTATTAATTTACAATCAACTGTTATATCAATGAACTATCCATTTACAATCAACTATTATATCAATTTACTATCAATTTACAATCAACTATTATGTATATTAACTTTCTATTTACAATCAACTACTATATAAATTAACTATCTATTTACAATCACCTACAATATCAATTAACTATCTATTTACAATCAACTATTATATCAATTAACTATTTTATTACAATTAACTATTATATCAATTTACTATCAATTTACAATCAACTATTATATATATTAACTGTCTATTTACAATCAACTACTATATCAATTAACTATCTATTTACAATCACCTACTATATCAATTAACTATATATTTACAATCAACTATTATATCAATTAACTATCTATTTACAATTAACTATTATATCAATTAACTATATATTTACAATCAACTGTTATATCAATGAACTATCTATTTACAGTCACCTACTATATCAATTAACTATCAATTTACTATAAACTGTTATATCAATGAACTGTCCATTTACAGTCACCTACTATGTCAATGAATTATCCATTTACAATCAACTATTATATCAATTAGCTATCAATTTACAATAAACTGTTATATCAATGAACTATCCATTTACAATCACCTACTATATTAATTAACTATCTATTTACAATAACCTACTATATATAATTAACTAATGCTATTAACAATTACATCATATATTTTGTGCTGAAATTATAAATCTGTGTGTTTTTCTGTTAAACTGTTATTATCACATTTTATTTCTTGATTATATTAATTATATATTATTACTTTAAGTTCTTTAATATTTAAGTCGATGTTGCTTTTAATCAGAGTAAATCTGTTTGTATAGAAGTTCTCCGCCAATGAGAAGCTCGTTTTCGTACACTCCCCGCCCTCCCTCCGCTGTGATTGGCTAGAACTTTGCTCACACAGGCATCCATTTTATTGGCGGATTGCTTGGGAGTATAAACTCTCAGCCAATCAGAGCGCAGGAAGGGGCGTGGCTACTTCCAGCTAATCGCGAGCTTAACCGTGAGATTGACCCGAGGAGTCGCGTTCGTGGCGTGTGAAGAGAGGAGCGGCCGGTCTCGAGCGATGGCTTCGGACCTGCAGCTGAGCGACGTCCCGCTTCCAGCCGCGGAGGAGGAGGAGGAGGAGTTCCGCCAGGTCCTCCAGCAGATCGGCGGAGCCGGGAACGTGTACTTGGTGGGCGAGGGGGACGCGGACGGACAGGATGGTGACCGTAAGTGCGGCTCGATGAAGGAGCTCCTCGCGGACGTGTTTCCTGCGGACGGTGTTCGTGGAGAGATCAGCAGCAACGGAGACCCCGAGCGCTGTTCGGGGTCAAAGGGTCAGAGCGGCAAGCGCGAGGTGAGCGCGAGAATGAGGGCCAAGTGTGATAAGGCGCGAGCCATGCACTGCGCCCTAGTCATATTCATCTTCAGACACGCGTACGTTCACGAGAAAGCCAGCCGGGTGTGCGCGAGGGAGGTGCTGAAGGATGTCAGGACCCGGACGGAAGGCCACGGGGTCCGGCCTGCTCTGCTCGGACTGGTCCATGCCCACTGTGAAAGTCCAGAGACTGGAGAGTCCGTGGAGCTGCTGGAGCAGATGCTGAGGTCAGTGTTCCTTAAACACCCGCGCGACTCCATATGGGCCGGACACTTCATTCCTAAAGCCGAGGACGGAGTGCAGACCATCCGGAGACACATCTGCACATGCGTACTGACCGCCCAGGCTGCCCAGTCCACAGGTGGAGTAGATTATTATTATTATTGTTGTTGTTGTTGTTGTTGTTGTATACAGATATTAATCCTATATTAATCTGGGGATTAAACAGGAACCAAGTGAACCATGTTGAGATATACTGGGCAGGGGTACTTCACCAATTTTTCAAAATTTAAGTCTAATTAAGATTAACAATTTAGATTATTATTATTTTATATGTAGATACAAATTAATCTGGGGGGTTTCACCCAAAACAGGATTTTTCAGTAAACCAACTTGTCGTTTAGGATACACTGGGCAGGGGTACTTCACCATTAAAAAAAAAAATTCAGACTAATTAAGATTAATTCAGAGTTTATATTATTATTATTATTATGGTTGTTGTTGTTGTATACAGATATTAATCCTATAATAATCTGGGGATTAAACAGGAACCAAGTAAACCAAGTTGCCCTTTGAGATATACTGGGCAGGAGTATTTCACCAATTTTTCGAAATTTCAGTCTAATTAAGATTAACAATTTAGATTATTATTATTTTATATGTAGCTACATATTAATATGTGGGATTTCACCCTAAATAGGATTTATCAGTAAACCAAATTGTTGTTAAGGATATACTGGGCAGGGGTACTTCACCATTTAAAAAAAAATTCAGACTAATTAAGATTAATTCATAATTTATATTATTATTAGTTTATATGTAGATGCATATTAATCTGGGGGGTTTCACCCAAAACAGGACAAATTGCCTTTTGAATTATACTCGGCAGGGGTGTTTCACCAATTTTTCAAAATTTCAGCCTAATCTAAACTTGAGCCTAATTTATTGATTGTATACATGTTTACAGTGGCGGTGATGGTGTTTACAGTGGTGGTGATGTGAATTGGGGGTCTGCAACTTTAATATAGCCATTTTATTTATTATCAAAACCACCAGTGAAGCTATATATGAGTATTTATATGGAATGTTTTGGGAAAATCTGGGAATTCTGACCATAATACATTTCTTTGGGATCTGCTTTTCCTCACAGCACTCTGCATGTATCCCTCCACCATGAATGGATTTTCAAAAGTACACTTTTAGGCCAAAGCCATATCTAAAAACTGCTTTCTGTGGAAATAGTCACTTCTCGTGAGGGAGCTTTAACAGGTGGATGTCTGGTTCCATTCACTGCCACTGTAAACAGTTCTGACGCAGGTTACTCCCCCATGGATCATTTTCAGGTCAATGAATGACTTAACTCTTCAGTTTGGCTGAAATTTGGGGAAAATGGTGACATTCCCCTTTAAGTGATCCAACTATCTTTGTGTAATTATAAAAGTATATATAAATGAATAGAAAAATATGAATTTATCTACATGTAGTAGTGAGTTCGAGTGCTGCGCTGATGTGTCTGTGTTGTTTATGTCTGTTGGGTCTTGTTTGCACGTCTGGCTCGTCTGTAGTCACGAGATTCGGAGCGTTTCCTCGGGCACCGGGGGGAAAACCGGACGGGAGAATGAATTTCTGAGCACAAGATTTCTTTCATAGAACGAACTGTTTGCTCTTTGTTGATTCTGTTCTGCTGTTTGTCGTGTGCAGACACCGTCCCGGGCAGTAAGGGTCATTTTTTCCGGCCCTTGTGGCAGTTTTTTAGGAGGTCACGGAGACGAGACCGAAACGACGCGACTCAACATATTCAGGTACAGAAAGGTGAGCTGGACGGTCTTGTTTATCTGGATTTTTTGGTAAAACTGACTGCTTTCGTTTCCAGTTCTGTTTTAACCGAGACATTTAATCCCTGTAGGAAGTGCAGATGAAGGAATTCCCCTGCAGACGAGAGGAGAGCCGCGCTTGTGAATGACCACTGGGCCTGGGCCTGTAAATGACCACTGGGCCTGTAAATGACCACTGGGCCTGTAAACCACATACGCACAGTTCACACCTACAGCAGAGCTCCGAGTGATTAGATAACCGCGTTAAAGGACCAGATCAGACGTGTACAGAACGCTGCTGCTCACAGTGTCGATGTTCGATGTTGGGTTTGGGAGGATTTCTGACTTGATTGCACTTGTTTGTGCATCCTTAACGTTGTTTACACCTTTTACCTGAATGTTAATGTAAGATATGTTGGTCCTTTAACTATCACAGTGCTGACCGACCGACCGACTGACTGGCTGGGCTTGTCTGGTCAGCGATCTCTCTCAGGCGAAGCCTCCACTCAAAGTCTTTGTTTGTAAACTGCCGATTATCACTGTGTCTGATTAAAATCTCACTGGGTGCGTATACTTGAGGCAAGTTTGCAAGCTGAAGTATTGTTACTAGCTCATACTGGCCTAGTATATAGTATAATTACTACATTTATCACTAAATGAAGCAGATTTGGACTGAAGAGCTCATATCACTGACTAGTTTGATGTGTAGTCGCTGTTCAGGTGTGCTGCTCACCCTTCAGTCCATGTAGGGAAGCGAAGCAATTTTTATGATGTCACAAAAACTGTATTTGCGTGGCGTACAACATAACATCATCTTAAGATTAGGATCCTAAGTTTAGGTTTAAGTACATTATCCATGTATAAAACTTAATGTAGCACTAAAAATAATAATAGAATAATATAAACATTAATAAACTTGAGCACAGAAACAGTAAAGCTGAGTCGAAGAGCGCAGGTTTGGTTTTGGTTTGACTTCCTGCTGCATTCCAGCCGGGATTAGCTCGTTTCTGAGAACCTGGCCCACCAAGTGCTCTCACTTCTTCTGTTCTGAGCTCCTTTAAAGCTGCACTCTGTCAGACTGCTTTGCTGCACATGAGCCATTACATTACATGCTCCTCCTGGTTCAAGCCTGAGATTAGCTCCACCCATTCAGCCTACAGTCTACAGTTTAGCTCCACCCATTCAGCATACAGTCTACAGTTTAGCTCCACCCATTCAGTCTGCAGCAGTTTAGCTCCACCCATTCAGCCTACAGTCTACAGTTTAGCTCCACCCATTCAGCATACAGAAGTTTAGCTCCACCCATTCAGCCTACAGTCTACAGTTTAGCTCCACCCATTCAGCATACAGAAGTTTAGCTCCACCCATTCAGCCTACAGTCTACAGTTTAGCTCCGTCCATTCAGTCTACAGAAGTTTAGCTCCGCCCGTTCAGCCTAGAGTCTAAAGTTTAGCTCCACCCATTTAGCACACAGCAGTTTAGCTCCACCCATTCAGTCTACAGTCTACAGTTTAGCTCCACCCATTCAGTCTACAGTTTAGCTCCACCCATTCAGTCTACAGCAGTTTATCTGCATCCGTTCAGCCTACAGTCTACAGTTTAGCTGCACCCGTTCCACCTGCAGTCTACAGTTTAGCTCCGTCCATTTAGCCTACAGGCTACAGTTTAGCTCCACCCGTTTAGCCTACATGCTACAGTTTAGCTCCACCCATTTAGCCAACAGGCTACAGTTTAGCTCCACCCATTTAGCCTACAGGCTACAGTTTAGCTGCACCCGTTCCACCTGCAGTCTACAGTTTAGCTCCGTCCATTCAGCTTACAGTCTACAGTTTAGCTCCACCCGTTCAGCCTAGAGTCTACAGTGTAGCTCCACCCATTCAGCATACAAAAGTTTAGCTCCACCCATTCAGCATACAGTCTACAGTTCAGCTCCATCCATTCAGCCTAGAGTCTACAGTGTAGCTCCGTCCATTCAGTCTACAGAAGTTTAGCTCCGCCCGTTCAGCCTAGAGTCTAAAGTTTAGCTCCACCCATTCAGTCTACAGTTGAGCTCCACCCGTTCAGCCTAGAGTCTACAGTGTAGCTCCGTCCATTCAGTCTACAGTTTAGCTCCACCCATTCAGCCTACAGTCTACAGTTTAGCTCCACCCATTCAGACTACAGTCTACAGTTCAGCTCCATTTAGCCTAGAGTCTACAGTGTAGCTCCGTCCATTCAGTCTACAGAAGTTTAGCTCCGCCCGTTCAGCCTAGAGTCTAAAGTTTAGCTCCGTCCATTCAGTCTACAGTTTAGCTCCACCCATTCAGCCTACAGTCTAGCTCCACCCATTCAGACTACAGTCTACAGTTTAGCTCCACCCATTCAGCCTACAGTCCACAATTTAGCTCCATCCATTCAGTCTACAGAGGTTTAGCTCCGTCCATTCAGCCTACAGCAGTTTAGCTCCACCCATTCAGCCTACAGTCTACAGTTCAGCTCCACCCAATTCAGCCTACAGTCTACAGTTAAGCTCCACCCAATTCAGCCTACAGTCTACAGTTAAGCTCCACCCATTCAGCATATAGCAATTTAGCCCCACCCATTCAGCCTACAGCAGTTTAGCCCCACCCATTCAGCCTACAGTTTAGCCCCACCCATTCACATTGATGTTATAAGTAGTGTTTCAGCCTAGATTCCATTTGCTATTGTGTACAATACAAGACAACCACTCAGAGCAGATCTCATTTACATATATCAGCCTTAAAGACACACAAGCAGCTGTTTAATTCTCAGGGTTAAAGAGAAGCTGATAAATATGAATTATGTCTGAAATGATGAATATGTAGGATATGAGCCCTTTTAGTAACTTTGCTTGAAGAGGAATACACTCAGGTCCATAAATATTTGGACATCAACCATCAACTGTGCCTGTCCAGCACAGCGTAGTGGAGTTGAAAAGAAGGAATGAAATAAACTTTAAGTGCACTTTCAGATAAACAAGCTGGACACGACACGCTGACTCTGACGCTGGGAGGGTAGATGTTGGTTAAAACCAGATTAAACCAGGACTAAAGATACATTTCAATGGTAATCTCCAAGTGGCTTTGCTATTTGATCCAGGACTAATACTAAGCTTAGTAGCTCCATTTGATGTTTAAAGCTGCACTATGTAAGATTTTCTTGTTAGAGCTGAAAGAAAAGAGAGAGGAGAATAAAAACAGGCTGAAATTTCATGAACGTGCACTGCTGAGTCGCCCTGTAACCTCTTAAACAACGCTGTAAAAGTCAGAAGTGCTGAATTTACATTTATATTTACATACTAATGTGACACACGTTTAAAAAGGGTCTCAAATAGTATATCATTCACTCAAACCCTCTGAAGACACAACCTTCACCAAGTTCCCATTGAATGCTGTTGTGTGCAATTACATGTTTCCACCAGAGGGGTCTCCAAGTCCCCAAATCTTACATGGTGCAGCACAGAACCATCAACAAAACCTGCTGAACTACACGGGTTGTGGATAATATTCTCTAATTAGACTAATTTTCATTGTTTGAAATCACAGAAAGGATAGCTGTTCTGTTTAATGCTGTATTACGATAGACTGTTAGTGTCTAATGAATGTGCTGTTGACTGTTAATTATATTTTCATTCTCTTCGTCCACAGTTTCGGTATTTTTTTACTGAACTTTTTTACAGTAGTTGTTTTTATAATTCTTTTTGTAATTATTAATGTTTTCTTGTGATTTAGTTTTCCTTTATGTTCATTGTTGGGCATTTTATTTTGTAGTATTAATTTAGAAGATTCAAATAAATTGAATTATTTGTTAATCCTCATGTTGTGTCTGAAGAGCCTGATTCAGTGTTTTTTAGTCAACTAAAAACTTTTCAACCACCCCCTTCCGAATACCCCCCACCTACCCCCCACCTTTAACCACACATTCATGGTATAATAAGGTTTAGGTGTTACCTGTGAATCAGGAGCCTGGTGATCCGCTGCAGGTGGCAGTAATAGCAGACAATGGAGCTGGAATTCCATAAACTCCACAAGGAAACCAGAAAGCCTGACTGACACACAGTGTTACCAACAGTAGAGCTGTAAAGGTTCTGCCGCGGGAGTGAAATCAGACCTGCGGAGGATTAACGTACTTACATTCCAGACAGAAACACTTCAACAAGATGTTTTTTATAAAACCTGTTCATGCTTTGATTCTTTACATACAATCAGAATTTATTTCAGTATGAGTTTGAAGTACAGGGTGACCACTGTGGTCACTGAGAGTAACAGTATGAGTGTGAAGTGCAGGGTGACCACTGTGGTCACTAAGAGTAACAGTATGTGTTTGTAGTGCAGGGTGACCACTGTGGTCACTGAGAGTAACAGTATGAGTCTGTAGTGCAGGGTGACCACTGTGGTCACTAAGAGTAACAGTATGAGTCTGTAGTGCAGGGTGACCACTGTGGTCACTGAGAGTAACAGTATGAGTGTGAAGTGCAGGGTGACCACTGTGGTCACTGAGAGTAACAGTATGAGTATGAAGTGCAGGGTGACCACTGTGGTGCCCCAGTTTGCCTGCACTCTGGACCAGTTTACCCAGCATGGAGCTACGTGCTGTCCAGTGCTTTGTAGAAAACTCACCTGCATGACTCACTGGCACCTTCAAAGATTCCGTCTGCTTACTTAACCAGTGACGTTTTCTTCTCCTGCTCTTATCAGTCCTTTCTTCTCCTCCTTTACAAACACTGGGCCGGTTCTGCTGCCTCTCCAGCGGGACCTCAGCAGACGTCAGTGTTATTCTCATTGTATTTGAACTTGTTTTACTATCCGGTGTGGACCAGAGGAGGATGGGTTCCCCGTTGTGAGTTTGGTTCCTCTTGAGGTTTCTTCCTCTTGATCTGAGGGAGGTTTTCCTGCCACTGTTGCCCCTAGCGACACTCATCAGGGGGGTTGGACCTGGATCTGACCTCTATACAGAATTATATACAGCACATTGTTCAACAATCTGACAGCAGTTTAAGCAAACATTGATTCTACATAGAGCTCATAATTCAACATCCCTGCTTCCAAAAAAGGGGGCGGGACTCTAATCTAAATTAAAAACTAAAATTAATGATGTGCAAGTCATTTAAACCCCATATTTAACACTTAACATATCTATCTCTCTCTCTCTCTCTCTCTCTCTCTCTCTCTCTATATATATATATATATATATATATATATATATATATATATATACACAGCATACACCTCTCTCTCTATATAGTTATCAGCCCTAACATTAATACCACCTCCTTATATCTCCACTCACTGTCCACTGTATCAGCTCCACTGACCATACAGGACCTCCACTCACTGTCCACTGTATCAGCTCCACTGACCATACAGGAGCTCAACTTGCAGACTGTAGTTCATCTGATTCTCTGTATACTTTATTACTCTGTTCTTTAATGATCAGGACCCCCACAGGACCACCACAGAACAGATACTATTAGGGAGGTGGATCATTCTCAGCACTGCAGTGACACTGACGTGGTGGTGGTGGTGGTGTGTTAGTTAGTGTGTGTTGTGCTGGTGTGAGTGGATCAGACACAGCAGTGCTGCTGCTGCTGGAGTGTTTAAACACGGTGTCCACTCACTGTCCACTCTATTAGACACTCCTACTACTTGCTGGTCCACCTTGTAGATGTAAAGTCAGAGACAGTAGCTCATCTGCTGCTGCACAGTTTGTGTTCCTTTAGTCCTTCATCAGTGGACACAGGACGCCGCCCCCAGGACACTGCTGTCTGGATAGTTTTGGTTGGTGGACGATTCTCAGTCCAGCAGTGACACCGAGGAGGTATTTAAAGACTCCAGCAGCAGCACTGCAGTGTCTGATCCACTCACACCAGCACAAGACACGATTACCACATCTGTGGTGGTACTGTTGGGGTCCTGATGCACTACAGTCCATGTATACACACATGTATACACACACACACACACACACACACACACACACACACACACACACACACACATATATATATATATATATATATATATATATATATATATATATATATATATATATATATATATATATATATATATATTTATATATATATATATATATATATATATATAGTATCTCAAAATAGTAGTTTTATAACAAGATGCTGTTTTCTTGCACTTAAAGTGGCGGAAATAATTTTCCATAGTTTATATCTGACCGATTTCAGTGTGCAGAAATTTTAAAACCCGGGTGGAGTTTCTCTTTAAGTCCGAGTTATCGTGACCTGCATTGGCCGCTGTGTGGCGCACCTTACTCAATTATTGCGTCGCGTCATCGGGCGTCCGCGCTAATGCCTTAAATTGTACCAAATAATTTATTAGTGTTTACAATAATTTAAATTTTTGATTACATCCGATTTTAAATGTGTATGTGACTTTTTTAGAAAAAAACACAAAATATAAACATCGCGGCGTGTTTCGCGCTAAAGCAGGCGCGCGTGCGGGAGTCTCGAGCAGCTCGTCTGAGGACCAGTGAGTTGATTGTGGACAGTGAGGCGCGTTTGGCGGATCTGAGCGGATTTACTGATTTATCGTTTTTGTGTTTTTGTGATTAGTTTATTTTTAATCGGCTCCGCTGCTCATACACAGCGACCTGCTTCACTCGGAGGGGTTTAACACTCGGACTGCAGGATGATCACTTCAGCCGGTGAGCGCTTTCACATCATTTAGCTGAGTCACATAGTCCGGCGGTAGCACGCTAGGCTAAACCGAGCCACACCAGGAGACCCAGACTTCTGAGCACTTTCTAAAACCTTCAGATTAACATTAACTTTGTTTAGAACATGTTTCTTTAGTCCAGCGTTCTCCAGCTTCTTGTTTCAATCTTCCGTTCCACCTTAAATGGTGCGGCGGCTGAACCGCTGGACCCTGTATTGAACGTAAACCTGAAGAAAGACTTGACTTCAGTTAGCTTCCTATTCGAACTCCTCGTTCCACCTTAAATAACTGTAACACAAGACCTAACTGCTGCAGCATTTAAGGTGGAATTTGAATAGAAAGCCAACTTTGGGAAGCAAACTGTGAGTCTTGAGTTTCACTGTAATCCTTGAATTCAGTTCTGTTGCCCTATTTGAGGTGGAACGAGAAGCTAATTTAAGGTGGAACGTAAATTCAAAAGAGAGAAGTCAGTTTAAGGTTTCTTCACGTGTATCAGGCCGGTAAATGTTTGGATAGACACAAAAATGGCTTTACTCAGTTTACAGCATTTATATTTTGACGCCTTAAGCAACAGCAGTGTCATTTAAGGTGGAAAGGAATAATTCAAAGCCAACTTTAGCCTCGTCATGTTTTGGTCGCTTAGCGTTGTAGCGTGGGCTGTTTTTTATTTTACACGTTTTTGTAAAACTTCTAGGACACACACCTGACCTTGGTTGTTCACTGCCTCCCTTTTCTCCACCTGACAGCAAGAACAGAAAAACTAAACTCAAAAATAAACTCAAACTCGAGATAAACAAGGTAACGAAGTTAGCTTAAATTAGCTTAGCATAATTGGCTAATTGGCTGGGTTTACTAGTTTGTGGTTTTCTGAACATGTAAACTGAACTTTTAACAGTTTATTAGAATATACAGCATTGCTATGTACTTTTTATTTAGTGAGTTATTTAAAAATAACAGCTGTGGTAACGTTAGAAAGCTGAATTGTTAGTAAGTATTAGGCTAATGCTAATGTTATGCTTGTCTACATGACATGGTCAGCAGCTGGTGTTTCTCTCTGATTTAACTTGTTGTTGTTGTTTTGAAGAGTAGCTATTAGACAGCTTAATATCTTAATGTTGGCAGGGCAAGTTCAACGTTAGAACTTTGCCACAAGACTGAATTAACAGTAAAATTTTATTAACTATCCAGAGAGATCTCAGTTGTCAAGGGGAAGCCCATCAACTTTTCAAATTCTCTGAATTATTCAGCTCTCAGATATAAACAGAATAATTGACTGGTTTGACATGAAATGATTGAAATAGATATGCTGTCCAAATCCACCAGTGAACCTACACGTCTCTGATATTTTATATGGAGTGTTAATCATGCTAGAGCTTTTTTATTTGGGGACAGTTTTACCTCACAGCGTCTTCCACATGTCCCTCCGTCCTCACTGGATTAAAATGAATTGAAGTTCAGGTCAGCCAAAAACGTCTCAGAATTATAGTAAACTGACATCAGGCTGCACGTTCATAACCATATGTAATAACGTCCTGTGGACGCCTGGTTCCTATCACCACCTCTATGAACAGTTCTTAAATGCTTTGTTTCTCTAGAATGCAGCATTTACCTCCAAACCACTCTGAATGACTTTGATTTCTCTAAAATTCTCTCCAGCCAAACGGTAAACAGAGTTCCCCTTTAAAGTCAAGTTCCAGTCTTTGACGATGTAGTTCAGCTTGTGGAGCGCAAACTCCTACAAACAAAAACAAACAAAAATTGGATTTTAGCATGAAAATAAATGTACTAATAGATCTAATGTCAACTGTTTAGCTGGAGAGAATTTAAGCAAAGTCTGTGGACTTCACCTTTAACATCAAGGTCAAGTGGTTTTATTGACATTTCTGTTATATACCAGTACACAGTGAACCGGAACTGCATTCCTCCGAGACCATTTGGTGCAACACACAACCAGACAAGTGCCAAACACTACAGTACACACAGTGCAGAGAAAAGACCACAACAAATACAAAGCAGGACCCGAGTCAGATACAGTACTCGGTACTGAGAGTATGTAGGATGGGACGTATAGCCTGTATTTGATTAATACAGTATTCTAGTTGCTGGTATTGTTCAGGAAATGTGCAGAAGATCTAGTAGTCAGATAGGATTTGTATTAAGTGAAGTTACAGGGGATTCCAGACACATCAGACTGTGTAGACTTTCTCCACAGAAGCTGTAACCACAGGCTTTCTTCAGATGTATAAACATTCCTGATTCAGGTGGACTGTCTGGTGTCAGGTCACAGATCTCAAGTCAGAGCCATCCATTTAGCCTGAGTGGTTTCAGTGGTCCTGTGTAATAACCAGTGATGTTATTGATCTGTAGTATATGTTGTTGCTGGTGACTGTGTGTGCATACGTGTGTTAAAGCTCATAACCTGTTGTTGTTTATGCAGCTGGTATCATATCCCTCCTGGACGAGGATGAACCTCAGCTGAAGGTAACGTCATCACACAAACCTGTTTACGCTCAGTAGGAGCGAGTGTGTTAATTCTTTAGTTCTCTAATGCAAAATTAATGAGCTGTTATAAGCATGGAGTGAAAAATGGTCAGTATTGACCGCTCAAAGTTGAGTTGTTATTTTACTGAGAGCGTGTGGTTTGTTTAGTTATTTATTCATGCATTTGTTTTCATGCTAACATCAGATTTTTGTTTGTTTTTGTTTGTAGGAGTTTGCGCTCCACAAGCTGAACTCCATCGTCAATGACTTCTGGGCCGAGATTTCAGAGTCTGTGGATAAAATGTAAGTAACCTAACGCCTAAAACAAACACTCTCTTAAACATGACAACGACAATGAAATTTCTGTAGAATGGAGCGCGGTCTGGTAGCTGGTTGCTGTTGTTTTGATAGATTGATCTCAGGACAGAATTAGGGTTAGGTTACGTGACGTGCCATCAGGATGAGCGAGAAGTACGGCCACTTCTGCAGAAGCTGTGATAAAGTTAAGTTGGTGTGTACTGTAGCACTCAAACCCACCGAGCTACAACAGCCATGCTTCAGTTTCCGTGCACTGTTGGGACCAATAGGGGAGCAAACTCGCTATTAATGCCCTTCATTTCTGGAGAAACACCGGATGAGTGTCTAAAGAATTTAGGATAAATGATGTAGTGTAAGAGCAAAATCTTGAATATGAGCAAAAATTGCTGCATTTAATAGTTTAATTGGGTTAAAAATGTAATTACTGTTCTTTATATTGTGTTTCTAACTGTTGGTATGTGGTAGAGTGTAATAAATATTGATTTCTATGCTCATCCCTATGAACCTGGTTCTGTGTGACCGTGTCTGATGCTTTGTGTTCTTCTCAGTGAGGTCCTGTATGAAGATGAGACATTCCGCAGCAGAGAGTTCGCCGCCCTGGTGGCCTCTAAAGTGTTTTACCACCTTGGCGCGTTTGAGGAGTCCCTGAATTACGCCCTGGGCGCTGGTGACCTCTTCAACGTCACTGACGATTCTGAATATGTGGAGACAATTATTGGTGAGTTTATCTTTTAAGAGAAATGTTTTGGGCTGGTGATAATATCAATAATAATATATATCCCAATGCTTAACAACAACTTCACAATTCAGTGTTTTGTTTTTGGTTAATAGAATTTGACATCAGATAGAAATATAATAGTAAATATATAAATAATAATAACTAATAATAGTGGTAGTAGTAGTAATAATAACAGTAATTTCAACAATAGATGTATTACTAGATTTGCAGTTCAATGTGTAAATTTGTATAGTTATTGTATTTTTTAACTTACTATAGAGATTTATTTATCTTCTGTAATTTCTGATTTCACTTTGTATTCTGAATAACTTGTGCTGTGGTCTTCCTCTTGTCCTGTATCTGCTCTGCGGCTATTCTCCTGGAGAAATGTGTGGTGGTCTGAGGTTCAAAAACAATAAAATAATATATAAAATCAGTGTGTTTACTCATGTTTTTCTGTACAGAGAAGTTTCTCTAGTGTGATCTTCAGACTGTATTGAACGAGGTTGTAGAATAGCCTGATAGTCTTCTCGCTGGCAGGTGAGGAGTTTAGGGGTTTTGTGATGATCCTGGTCTTAAACTTCATAATCAGACTCCGTTTCTCTCCAACAGCCAAATGTATTGATCACTACACTAAGCTGCGCGTGGAGAACGCAGAGCTGCCGGAGGACGAGGAGAAGAAGAGCATCGATCCTCGTCTGGAGGGCATCGTCAACAAGATGTTCCAGAGGTGTCTGGACGACCACAAGTACAAGCAGGCCATCGGAATAGCTCTGGAGACGAGACGCCTGGACGTCTTCGAGAAGACCATCCTGGAGTCTGTGAGTTACCCCTCCTCTCCTTCCCTCTATCCTTTCTCTCCTTCCCTATATCCCTTCTCTTCCTCCCTTCTTTCCTTTCTATCCTCTCTTCCCTTCTCTCCTTCCCTTCCCTCGTTCTCCTCCTCTCCTCCCCCCTTTTCTTTCCTTCTTTGCTTCCCTTCTCTCATTCCTTTCCTTCCCTTCTCTCATTCTCTTCCACTCTTCCTTTTTCCCCTCCTCTCTTCCCTACTCTCCCTCTCTTCCTTCCTCTCTCTCCTCATTTCCCTTCTCTCCCTCTCTTCCTTCCTTTCCTTCATCTCTTCCATTCTCTCCTTCCCTATATCCCTTCTCTCCTTCCCTTCCCTCATTGTCTTCCTCCCTTCTTTCCTTTCTATCCTGTCTTTCCTTCTCTCCTTCCCTTCCCTCGTTCTCTTCCTCTCCTTCCCCCTTTTCTTTCTTTCTTTCCTTTCCTTCCCTCCTTCTCTTCATTCCTTTCTCTCCCTCTCTTCTTTCCTTTCCTTACTCTCTTCCCTTCTCTCCTTCCCTCCCCTTCTTCTCTTCCTCTCCCCTTTTCTTCCCTTCTTACCTTCCCTCCTTCCCTTCCTCTCTTCCTTCATTTTCTTCCCTTCTTTCCTTCCCTCCTTCTCTTCATCTCCTCACCCCTTTTCTTACCTTCATTCCTTCCCTCCTTTTCTTCCCTTCTTCCCTTCCTCTCTTTCTTCCTTTCCCTTTCCTTTTTCCCTTCCTGCCTTCCCTTCCTCTCTTCCTTCCCTCTATCCTTTCTCTCCCTCCCTATATCCCTTCTCTCCTTCCCTTCCCTCATTGTCTTCCTCCCAACTTTCCTTTCTATCCTCTCTTCCCTTCTCTCCTTCCCTTCCCTCGTTCTCTTCCTCTCCTCCCCCCTTTTGTTTCCTTCATTCCTTCCCTTCTCTCATTCTCTTCCTCTCTTCCTTTTTTCCCCTCCTCTCTTCCCTTCTCTCCGTCTCTTCCTTCTTTTCTCTCCTTTTTTCCCTTCTCTCCCTCTCTTCCTTCCTTTCCTCCATCTCTTCCCTTCTCTCCTTCCCTATATCCCTTCTCTCCTTCCCTTCCTTCATTGTCTTCCTCCCTTCCTTCATTTTCTTCCCTTCTTTCCTTCCCTCCTTCTCTTCCTCTCTTCACCTCTTTTCTTCCCTTCATTCCTTCCCTCCTTTTCTTCCCTTCCTCTCTTTCTTCCTTTCCCTTTCCTTTTTCCCTTCCTGCCTTCCCTTCCTCTCTTCCTTCCTGTCCTTCCCTCCTTCCCTTCTCTCCTTTCTGTTCTCTCCTTCCCTTCCTTGCTTCCCTTCACTCCCTTCTCTTCTCTCTCCTGTCTTTCTCTTTACTCTTATCTCTTCCTTCCCTCATGTTTTACCCCCTTTTTTCCTTCCTGTCCTTCCTTTTTCTCCCTCCTTCGCTCCTCTCCCTCGCTTCCTTCCCTCCTTCTCAGTCAGACTCATGTGTAACTTTCTGCTATTAAAGTTTTTCCAGTGTTGTTTAATGTGTGTACAGTTCTGTCTTTGACCAGTAGTTGGCGCTCTCGTCCATATAAAGATCTACTCAGAGTGCTCACTCCGTCTTTATTGCACTTGTTTATTCATATTTGTGTTTTGTGACTTTTTTGTTGTTGTTAAAAACAGCAACGAATCACAGCGTTGTTTACGTTTTCTCTGCAGAACGATGTCAGTGGCCTGCTGGCCTACAGCCTGAAGATCTGCATGACTCTGATGCAGAATAAAAAGTTCCGTAACGAGGTGCTCAGAGTCCTCGTCAAGCTCTACATGAACCTGGAGAAGCCTGACTTCATCAACGTGTGTCAGGTGAGATTCACAGCGTAGATGTGTTTGTCTGGTACAGAATTCCTGTGACTGGTTCCGCCCTGTATGTAGAAGTTCAGGTCTTTTTAAGAAGCTCTCTCTGTTTTTCCCTCGGTCCTGTTGTAGTGCCTGATATTCCTAGATGATCCTCAAGCAGTCAGTGATATCCTGGAGAAGCTGGTGAAGGAGGACAACCTCCTGATGGCTTATCAGATTTGTTTCGACCTCTACGAAAGCGCCAGCCAACAGTTCCTGTCTTCAGTCATCCAGAACCTGCGCACCGTCGGCACTCCCATCCCTGCCGTTCCGGGCTCCACGAACACCGGCACTGTGCCAACTCAGGACAAAGACAGGTGAGCACAGGACAGTGGAAACTACTGGACATCAGATCGGCACGTCCAGGTCCTTCGGCTTTCATGGGGGAACGTATGATGCGCCATAGACTGTAATGTTCAGTAGCAGCAAAACAAAACCAGTACAGAACCACCAGAACCAAATTAGAATTTAGAACCTTTCGCCACTTGTGTTTTACATACCGCAGACGTTGACTTCTGCATTTAACCCCTCGCTGCAGTGAAACACACACACACGCAGTAAGGGGCAGTGGAACACCCACATATACACACTAGGGGGCAGTGGACCATCCACACACACACACACACCAGTGAAGGAATACACACTAGGGGGCAGTGGAACACCCACATATACACACACACAGTAAGGGGCAGTGGAATACCCACATATACACACTTGTGGGCAGTGGACCATCCACATACACACACACACACACACACACACACACACACACACACACACACACACACACACACACCAGTGAAGGAATACACACTAGGGGGCAGTGGAACACCCCCATATACACACTCTAGTGATCACATACACACTAGGGGGCAGTGGAACATCCACATACACACACACACACACACACACACACACACACCAGTGAAAGCATACACACTAGGGGTCAGTGGAACACCCACATATATACACGCACGTGCACACATACACACACACACACACACACACACACACACACACACATATACACACTCTAGTGAACACGCACACTAGGGGGCAGTGGAACATACACACTAGGGGGCAGTGGAACATCCACGCCCCCACACACACACACACACACACACACACCAGTGAAGGCATACACACTAGAGGGCAGTGGAACACCCACATACACACACACACACCAGTGAAGGCATACACACTAGGGGGCAGTGGAACATCCACATATATACACATGCACACACACACACGCGCGCTAGGGGTCAGTGGAACACACACACACACACACACACACACACACAGGGTGTGAGAAAATATCAAAATGAATCCAAAATAAAAAGCTTCTCTGCATAGAGCGTCACTGTCGCTGCAGTCAGTATGACAAAAAACTGCGTTTATTCTTTGCGACAAAGAGTTTCTCTTCCATCTCTAGTAGGATCATTTATCTAGGAACCTTAAAAGGAGGAACCGTTTCACGGTGGCATAGATAAAGCAGGTGCCACCCTGCTCAGTGCTCAGTTCCTACATCACTTCACTCCTAATTTACATAAAATTAAACTTAGCTCCACTTCACCACGTTGCCGGATGTAAGAAAATATCAAAATATCAAATATCGGGATATTATGTTTGGTCATAATGTATCGATTCTCAAAATCACAGTATCAGTATGCAGATTCCTGGCAGACAGAAAATTAATGTGTGTTGTGTTTAAACCTCTGACCACTAGATGGCAGTGTTGTAATCCATTTTCAGCTCCACTCCAACATTAACAAGCAGCACAAGGGCGCAGTGCTATTGTAAGCATTGATAAACCTGTTTGTATATATTGAATCGTGACCACTGTATCATGATACGTATTGTATCGCCAGGTTCTAGTCCTGGTATTCATAATGTCAACAACATGTGGATTCCTTTCTGATTAGGATCTGCTCACTTTAGAGAATAACGAAGGCTTTCTCTCCTTTTCTGTTCACGCGGCCGATGCGGTGTTGTTGCAGTGATGCCATGGAGACGGATGACAAGGCTGGCAGTTCCCCTGCTGGAAAAGCTGCCGATGGGGTAATTATGTCTGGGACGTTTCATGCTTTTGCTTTTAAGCGCCGCTGACGCTGTTTGTTACAGTGAGGTACATGCAGAGCGGTGACAGGTCAGCGTTTCAGGTCAGCTCATCATGCGTTCCTGTTTCTCCTGTTTCAAAAGAAGGACGAGCCAAAAGACCAGAACTCCAAAATGATCAAGATCCTGAGCGGAGAAATGGCTATCGAGCTCCATCTCCAGTTCCTCATTCGAAACAACAACACAGACCTGATGATCCTCAAAAACACAAAGGTGAGCCATGAAGCTCTCTGTGATGGATTTTAATGCTTTATCATGTTTGTGAGTTACACAGCAATGTTTGAGATACCGACACAGTTCCAACTCCAGATTATCCAGTATGATTGTGTGATTTGGGATCGTGTACAGCTCTTTGATCGGATGCACAGATTCAGGAAAACTACCGATTTTCCCAGAATTTTTCCCATAGAGAATGAATAGGATGGAAAACTGCATGCCAATCTACTGAACTTCTACTCGACCCACAGACAGCGTTTCACATACACTGACTCGGGGTACACCCCTGACCACAACTACAGTGTTGGTTCGACTTGAACTCATCTGTTTGTTGTTTTATTCATCCCTCTTTTTCCCCTCCCCATAGAGTCCCATTCATTTTTGAGCGCACACCAAACATCATGGTTTCATTTAACCTACAGCCTCCAAACTGCCTGTACTCACTAAGAGCAGATCCCCAAACACACTGACCCTCACTTCTCTACTTGTTTTCTATTCATCCCTCGTTCCTCGCACTGCGTAAGCTGCCATCCTGCCTTTCCTTCAAGAGAAATACACTTTTCAAATTGTTTATAATATCGCTCAATTTCTTATATTCTCTGGTGTAAACTAATCTAATAACAGATGAGTGGGGGGAGGGGGGGTTACTAAAGTGCTCCATCATCAGAGATGTCTGTAGAGTAAGTGAGAGTGATGCTAAATAGGGATGCACAACATAGAATCTGTTACTGACTGTCACGATAATTGGGGAATATGAAGCTTTCCGAGCTGTTACGCTTGTTAAGCATCTGCCTATTACTGCCTGCTGGGAGCATCTTCTCAACCACAGATGTTCCAGATCACTTTCTGTGGCTGTTTATGTATTGCAGGCCCAGTTTTTAAACTCAGCGATGGTTTTTAAACTCTGCTGGCTGCAGGATTATTATTGTGTTACTTTTAGGGCTCGTCCTGATTGAGGATGTTGTGGAAGACGGTGATTCTAAGGGACTGGAATTGTTGATGTTGATAGTTTGTGTTACTAATGATTGTTTAGACTCATGTGAAAGTCAGTTTGGGGTAATAGTAAATATTGTTATAGTGTATACGGGTTGAGCTACGTAATTACTCCCATTTATATCAGTTTTGTTTGTGTGAATGTGATATTTTCATGTTGAAGGTGGAGATTATGACCGGAACTACCACAGTAGAGCTGCCACATCACTACCTCCTGAGCGAGAATATTTATGAAACATATTTAAGCCGAGCTTCTTATTGTATTCGGTCTTATCTCATTAGCTTTGTGGCTCTTTCTCTATTGTCCACCAGTGGAGAATGGCTTTCTCTCTTGAGTTTGGGTTCCTCTCAAGGTTTCTTCCTTTTATTAGGGAGTGTTTCTTACCACCGTCGCCGCTGGCTTGCTCTAGGGGGGGCTTGGACCTCAATACCATTTGTTATGTTATGCTATGAATGGACTCTTTTCTTACCATTCTTCTCTTGAACTCCTTCTCTGTAAAGCTGCTTTAAGACCACAATGGTAGTAAAAGTGCTAAACAAACAAATAAATATTGATTGATTGATTGATTGATTAAATACTAAGGATGTTGCAATACATTTTGAAATTTTGATATTAGAAGACAAACTGTGTCAATATGCATCACAAAGAACTGATATTATATTATTATTATGCTGTATGACGTGACTGCTTATAAACGTTGGTGTTTAACCAGTGCAATCAGCATCTCCCAGTGTGCAACGACTTGGTTAATCCAGTTAAATTGAGTGTATCGACACTCACCTATTAGATACAGTGTACAGTTTATTTTACCCTTGATGGTGTTCTCAATAACCTCTGGATGTCCTTCATATTGGAGGGCCCAACCACTGGGGAGAACTGGCCCATTTTTGGGTGGTCATGGCCTTGAATCCTGCTAATGTTGCAACCCAATAAGATGCTGATTATCAAAGTCAAAGCCAAAGTCAGCTTTATTGTCAATACTGCAATATGTATACAGGATGTACATACAGAGGATTGAACTTGTTACTTTCAGACCTGTGGCAGCAATAAACGTTAACATTAAATACCATTAAGCATAAAAATAAATGACTACGCTTAGAAATATATTACTCATACACACTAATCATTTAAATATATTTATAGAAATATTATAAAGGTCCTTAATAATGACATCAGAACTGTGATGATTTATTAGCAAGCTTGTGTTGGTCAAACACGCATTACTGCCTTGTTTAGCATCTCCTATATGATAAATAGTGCATATCAGTGTTGCATTATGTAGCAGTGTAATAACAATATAGGGATAAAAACTGGACATCTTGGTTGATTTGGCCCCAGAATTGAAAACATCTCAACATGAAATATTTCTACTTGAATTCAGGGAATGTTTTGTTCTGCAGCGGAACAGTATCATAAAAATGTTAAAATATGAATAGTAATGCTAAACTGTTTCATTTTTTTATTATTATTTTTTTAGGACGCAGTACGAAATTCAGTATGTCACACGGCAACGGTCATAGCAAACTCCTTCATGCACACGGGAACCACAAGTGACCAGTTTCTCAGGTAAGGCCGCCTGATAGCACTGTGTTTGAGTCTTTCTGCAGACCTGTGGCTCTTTTGGTTTGTGCTATGTGAAACGATTACGGTGGTGACTTGAGAGACAGAGAAAGAAAGAATGGGTGTGTCTTAAATCCTAGTGAGTGTGTAAGTAGGCTGTCTAGGTAGTGAGTGTGTAAGCAGGCTGTCTAGGTAGTGAGTGTGTAAGTAGGCTGTCTAGGTAGTGAGTGTGTAAGTAGGCTGTCTAGGTAGTGAGTGTGTAAGTAGGCTGTCTAGGTAGTGAGTGTGTAAGTAGGCTGTCTAGGTAGTGAGTGTGTAAGTAGGCTGTCTAGGTAGCAGCTGTGTAAGTATCAGCGTTCTCTCCTCATCTCTCCTCATAAAACAGATTACTGAGACGCTCTAGTTAGAGAGAGACTGCGTCACGGCTTGTTCCCGCCCACTGCAGCACGCCACCGGTGGTTTAGCTGGTTGCTAAGCTACCGGTCGGCATTCAAAACAATAGCCCGAGGCTTAAAAATCCGCTGGCATAAATGCTAATGGTTCGAGTATAAAACTGCTAAATGGTGAAGGACTCGTTACAGAGTTGATAATAAAATACTGTTTTGTGTGATTATATGACCAGAAACACATTAAAACTCCAGAGAATCAAAATAACTCACATTTTAAAACCACTTCACTGCTCCTAGATTAGCCTGCGGTGCATCATGGGATTGTTTTAGCGGCTGAGGAAGTGTTCGATGTTTTCTTAAAATCAGGTCTAAATAAGGTTCCTCAGTAGACAGCATGTTTAAGGTATGTAAGAATTGGGACAGTCTACATGTCAGGAGTACATACTATGATGTAAAATGCTGCCTATGTAGGAGCTCAGTAGGATTTGAGACGGAGCCAATGTTTGTGTTTCCTTGCAGAGAAAACCTGGAATGGCTTGCAAGAGCGACAAACTGGGCGAAGTTCACAGCGACGGCGAGTCTCGGCGTGATTCATAAGGTGAGCAGGGTTTGTGTATTGTGCCGTGTTTGGGTCAAGCAGAGATGGTTTGCATGTTGCGTCCATACAGACACACGTTCATCCTCTTCATGCTTCTTCTAGGGTCATGAAAAAGAGGCCCTGCAGCTGATGGCCACTTACCTGCCCAAAGACACCTCGCCTGGCTCAGCCTACCAGGAAGGAGGTGGTCTGTATGCTCTCGGGCTGATCCATGCCAACCACGGAGGGGACATCATCGATTACCTTCTCAGTCAGCTGAAGAACGCCAGCAATGACGTAAGTGACGTTCACGTGCGCATAGTGGTCCGGCCAAGGCTGCGTTCTGACTGCCAGCCGAAAGTGATTTTCCACATAGGGGGCGCTATAGCACTTAAAGTCTGTGGATTATGTTATTCATAGTCGCTCAAGATCAGTTTAAGCTTTTATCTAGTGTCAAAAGAAACTGACCAAAAACCAGCAGCAGAACTGTCGGACCCTTCGTCTGCGGTCAGGACGAGAGACTGAACTTCCTGTTCCAGTTTCTTGTGGCTGTAGTTTGAAACCTCTTACCAGTGACCAGTCACATCACCCCCAGACCAACTGTTCACTCTACAATACTCACTCCTACCGAGCGCACGAGGGTGAAGCAGCTCATTCTCCAGTTTTCCTGTTCCTCCTTAAACAGTGCAGCAGGAGCCAGAACGTACCTGCACCTCCATTTAAGGTGGAAACAGGAGAACTGGTGAAGGAGAAGCTGAGCTGATGGTGCTGGTGGTCAGTAGGAGTGAGCCTCCATCTGGATTTCCAGCGTCATCAGAATGACCTAAGTGAAAACATCCTGCACGACAAACAACGATAGTCAAGTCCAGAGTGAAGGAAGTGCTGAAGGTGATGATGATGATGATGATCCACCATCTCTCCGGCTTTAGCGTATGAAGCTTGCATCACCAGCTTATTTGCTGACACCTACGTCATCGCCACAGCTACTTATGCAGATCGGTTGGTGATGTCTGGACACACAAATCCAATCTGATCACTGACAAATCACAAGTTATGTCTGTTTCTGACCAGAAGGGACTGCAAGTGGCACATTCTAAGGATTTGTTCCCCAATCTATCTTGAATAGTACGTTTTCATACTTCTCCGGCATGTTTGCAGATACGGAGAAGTGTAAAAAGGACTATTCAAGATAAATTTGGGCACAAATCCTTAGAACCAGCTTCCAGAAGTTCACAAGTATAGATTAGCCCATCTGAACCATCATGTTTATATGATCGGGTTTATCCGTGTGCATGTAAACACAGCTACATTGGCTTAAACAAGGTCAGAACTGGTTCTGCTTTCTGTTGCAGATTGTCCGTCACGGTGGCGCCCTCGGTCTCGGGCTGGCTGCTCTCGGTACTGCCCGTCAGGACGTGTACGACCTGCTGAAATCAAACCTCTACCAGGACGATGCAGTTACAGGCAAGTGGCAGCGTTTACAGTGTTTGAATCTGGTGTCGTCTCGTTTCTTGGCATCAAAGCTTTAGACATTTGCACACCTGTGTTCTGTATGTTGACCATGTTCTATTGGTTGGTCTACAGGAGAGGCTGCAGGACTGGCCCTTGGTCTGGTCATGCTGGGCTCCAAGTCGGCTCAGGCTATCGAGGACATGGTGGGTTATGCCCAGGAGACCCAGCATGAGAAGATCCTGCGTGGGCTGGCGGTGGGCATCGCGCTGGTGATGTATGGCAGGATGGAGGAGGCGGACGCTCTGATCGAGAGCCTGTGTCGGGACAAGGTGAGCATGGTTTCCTAACTGGCCCTCTGCGGTTTAAAGGGCCCATATCCCCCATTTTCCTGGTGTTTTATTGTTCTGCCTTATGATGGGATATTTATATCTCTTAAGATGACGCAGCCGGTTTGCCAGCACGTCTTTAATACAGTTGTAAATGAAATTAGTTGTAATTGGCTGCGATGTATTGTGTCTGATTCTCAGAAGCAAAACTCCAGTACTGTAGACAGACTGGGTGGATATACGTAAACACATCTTGTTTTTTGTGACACAAAAACAGCTGTTTCTGTAGCTTAGAATGGGGAGTGAGCGGTTGTGTTGTGCTGGTGTGAGTGGATCAGACACATCAGTGCTGCTGCTGGAGTATTTAAACACCTCAGCATCACTGCTGGACTGAGAATCATCCACCAACCAAACACCCAGACAGCAGTGTCCTGTGTCCACTAATTAAGGACTAAAACACAGGTGAGCTGTTGGCTCTGTCTCAAATCCTACTGATCTCCTACATAGGCAGCATTTAACGTCATAGTATGCGCTCCCGACATGTAGACTGTCCCAATTCTTACACACCTTAAACATGCTGCTACTGAGGAGCCTTATTTACACCTGATTTTAAGAAGCATCGAACGCTTCCTCAGCCGCTAAAACAATCCCATGATGCACCGCAGGCTAATCTAGGAGCAGTGAAGTGGTTTTAAAATGTGAGTTATTTTGATTTTCTGGAGTTTTAATGTGTTTCTGGTCATATAATCACACAAAACAGTATTTAATTATCAACTCTGTAACGAGTCCTTCACCGTTTACACTTTATACTCAGACATTAGCATTTATGCTAGCGGAGTTTTAAGACTCGGCTATTGTTTTGGATGCCGGCCGGTAGCTTAGCAACCAGCTAAATCACCGGTGGCGTGCTGCAGTGGGCGGGAACAAGCCGTGACGCAGTCTCTCTCTAACTAGAGCGTCTCAGTAATCTGTTTTATGAGGAGAGATGAGGAGAGAACGCTGCTACTTACACACTCACTACCTAGACAGCCTACTTACACACTCACTACCTAGACAGCCTACTTAGACACTCACTACCTAGACAGCCTACTTACACACTCACTACCTAGACAGCCTACTTACACACACACTCACTACCTAGACAGCCTACTTACACACACACTCACTACCTAGACAGCCTACTTACACACACACTCACTACCTAGACAGCCTACTTACACACACACACTCACTACCTAGACAGCCTACTTACACACACACACTCACTACCTAGACAGCCTACTTACACACTCACTACCTAGACAGCCTACTTACACACTCACTACCTAGACAGCCTACTTACACACTCTCTACCTAGACAGCCTACTTACACACTCTCTACCTAGACAGCCTACTTACACACTCTCTACCTAGACAGCCTACTTACACACTCACTACCTAGACAGCCTACTTACACACACACTCACTACCTAGACAGCCTACTTACACACACACTCACTACCTAGACAGCCTACTTACACACACACTCACTACCTAGACAGCCTACTTACACACACACTCACTACCTAGACAGCCTACTTACACACACACTCACTACCTAGACAGCCTACTTACACACTCACTAGGATTTGAGACACACCCATTAACTCTGACGATCTACAAGGTGGACCAGCAAGTAGTAGGAGTGTCTAATAGAGTGAACAGTGAGTGGACACAGTGTGTAAACACTCCAGCAGCACTGCTGAGTCTGATCCACTCACACCAGCACAACACACAGCCACAACATTAGTGTCACTGCAGTGCTGAGAGTGACCCGTCGCCTTGTGGTGGTCCTGTGGGGGTCCTGATCAATAAAGAACAGAGAATCAGATGAACTACAGTCTGTAAGTGGAGCTCCTGTATGGTCAGTGGAGCTGGTGAAGGAGGTGTATAGCGTCTGAACACTGAGCTGCCTGTTTGAACTAGTCCTTCGCTGGTTAGTCTTTATTCCTACATGCCGTTCGGTACTTGGCCCCTGGCTCTTCAGCCTGAATGGCAGTTTGACTGTTGGGAACACATCACGCACTACTTCCCCGTCGGGGCACTGATTATGTAGCCCCTGCTTGGCGCGGTCTGCACACTGACGCTCTGTTTTGTTTCTCCTCTCTTCAGGATCCTATCCTCCGCCGCTCAGGAATGTACACAGTGGGCATGGCGTACTGCGGCTCCGGGAACAACAAGGCCATCCGACGCCTGCTGCATGTGGCCGTACGTCTTCCCCTCTCATTCTCACGTTAGCCAGACACCTACTTAAGTGCTATCGGAACCCCTCTTAACGAGAGTGAAGAGTCCTGTCCTGGTGATCAGTTTGCCGTTTGATCCTGAGGGTTTTATGGGTAATGTAATAATTAAAGATAATAATAGTTCCGCCGCTGAGCCAGTCAGACCTTTAAACTCAGCTTCAACTGCTGCCGTGCACTTAATCTGCCTAAGGAGCTGTGGGAAGGGGGAGAAGGTTCAGAGGAGCACAGCTTTCCCTGCAGGTGGCGCCCTTCTCATGCTCAGTCAGAGGTTTGTAAAGAGATATTGAGAGGAATTGGCTGATGCTAGAGCTGGCCATAATAGCAGTCTGATTATATTAGATTAGATTGTACAATGTGTGTGTGTGTGTGTGTGTGTGTGTGTGTGTATATATATATATATATATATATATATATATATATATATATATATATATATATATATATATATATATAAAAAAAATAGTGACATTTATTAAAGATTATTTTATTATTCCAGTTCACTTTAATTTACAGCAACTAGTTCTAAACTGTAATTGGTTGGGACACTCATAACACCCAATTGATTAGACAGCTCATTAGCATATTGTAGCACTAGTAATATATTGTGCAGCCCGGCTATGCGTTTGTTCCAGAACACATGATTTATAGTCCCAGTATTTATACTTTCACATATACTCAAAGAGAAAAAAGAGATTGTTTATAAAAATATATATACTAACAGTGATTCTTATACTGAAAGTGTACATACTGTGTTGAACTAAATCTACTTAAGATTCAAGATTCAAGAGTTTTATTGTCATATGTACAGCAGAACAGACAGTTACACTGTACAATGAAATTCTTACTTTGCTGCTCCTCCATTCACCAATAGATAAGATAACAAATAAAAGAAATAAAAAATATATATACAAAATATACAAAGTATAACAATATAAGTTGAAGTAGATAAAAATATTTTTATAGTTAAAGAATAAAAAATAAAAGTTATGTGTGCTTTTATGTGCAAGTATGAAGAGCAGCAGCCATAAAGTGCAAGTTGCAAGTAACGAATGTAAACAATAATGTTTGTGTGAGTAGTGAATGTAAACAGTATTCTGACAGTACAGTGAGTGTAAGGTGCAGTTTAAATCAGACCAGTTAAAACCAGTTCAGATAGGAGAGGTTAGAGAGGTAGTGCGTGAGGTGTTCAGAAGCCTGATGGCCTGTGAGTAGAAAAGTGAGACTAATTTGATTAACTAAAATAATAATAATTATATATATATATATATATATATATATATATATATATATATATATATATATATATATATATATATATATATATATATATATATATATAATTTTAGTTGGTCCATGGTTTCCGAGTACTGACGGATCCCGATATGTGCAGAAAAGCACATTTGTATTTAATTTTGACATCATTAAATCCCAAAAACTAGTTTTTAATCACTCGGGGACATTATTGTATTTAAAAAGTTATGTTTTAGACAGGAAACCTTAATTTTCTCAGTAAAACTCTTTATTATTAAATATTAATCAGTATTAATAGAGTAAGTAGTGTTTTTTCTATATGTCAGTGTGTTTATTTAAATCTTTCCAAGCTTCTCCTAAACAACCCAGTATTATTATCAGTTCTCATCTAATACCTGCTTTGACTGCTCAGTACTTCATTAAGATAAATCAAGATTTGCTGCTGAAGGAACTGAACACATTCATACAATGTCTGGGGCGTCCAGGAGAAATCTGGAACCTAACTTTGTTCTTCAAACTGGATCAAGATCTGATCTACTTCTCTCACAATAACATATTCATGTTACTTTGTATTGTATGTATGATTATTTACATCTGTTCTAATCAGATGTGCTCTTCTTACTGGTTATCAGACACTTATTGATCAGATAAACACTTTTACACTATCAGTTCAGTACCGTATACTGTATGTACTGTAATAATATTCACATGCGTTCTCGTTTTATTACTGGAATTTGTTCCAGTAGATTTTATCGATGACCAACTTTGCTTTACTTTCTCTCTTTGAACAGGTGAGCGATGTGAATGATGATGTTCGTAGAGCTGCTGTCGAGTCCATCGGCTTCATCATGTTCAGGTATGTGTTTCTTTGTTTAATTTCCTGTCGTACTCGTTATAAAAACATGCATCTCCACTTCGCTGATTTTTATTTTTCAACATCATTTGATTGCATTAGCTGCCGTTTACATTGTGAGAAAATTTCGTGATGAATAGACCAATAGAAATGCTCCAAAAAGGCGCTTGGAAAGTATTCTGGTTCCATTGACTTACATTAAAAGTGAAGAAGGTTTTGGCCTCTCCTGTAAAGTTGGCGTTTTGGAGATGCATATTTTTATTGGGTAGTGATGAGATGCTGGAAAACGCGCTACTCAGCTCTCTCTAAAGTGGGAGGGGCTTAAGCTGTGCCCTTGCTACCTGACTGGGCTCTTCTTGGTGACTTTTAAAGGGAACCCCGACATGTAAGCCTTGATATGGTGTAATGACTCTAAATTATTAAGATTTTATTAAAAAATCACTAGAAGTATCAGATTTATTAGATTTTCTGTAAAATCCGCTGCACGGATCAAGTCTCTCACCAGTGGTGGTCTACTGAACGACTCCAACTCATCCAGACTGAAGTGAGGAGAGCAGAGCGGGGGTCTTTGGGTAGCTGTGTTGGTCCACACGCTGCTTCACTAACTATTCTCCTTGTTTATGTTTGTGAAGCTGTTTAGACTAATATCAGTCTTCACACTGCCTTTCACTGAAACAACATCAACAACACAATGTACATGGTTTTCTTTAAGCTAGTTAGTAACTAACACTCACTCCTTCACACCACAGTCCAGTTCAGACCTGAAACCATCTGACCTCATCTACCCAGCAGGCATTGCACGTCAGAACTAATGGCTGCGTCCATATAATACATATTTAGAATAAAAGAGTTAATTTATAATTAAATCTGCTACTTTTGTGATTTGTTTTATAACAATAATTTAGTCATTACACCATATTAAGGCTTACAAGTGTTACCAGCCGGGGTTTCCTTTGAGGCTTATTTTATCATCAGCAGTCAAGCTTGACACCAGGTTTGTGAGTAGAGAGCCCATTTCGTTTGATGGATGTGGTCATTTGTGGCTGGAACTAAAGTGCTGAGCTTCCAGCCAACGGTTAACCAGATCTGCATGACCCTGCAGCTTCAAACGTTTGCAGTTATCAACTAAGACTGGATCGTTTCTAGGGCTGTGTTTTGGCAAGAACCTGCTGATACAATACGTATCACAGCGGTCACGATTCAATATATCGAAATAGAGCAAGTGATGTATTTTTTGTCAATGCTTACAATAGCACTGCGCCCTTGTGCTGCTTATTAATGTTGGAGTGGAGCTGAAAATGGATTACAACACTGCCATCTAGTGGTCAGAGGTTTAAACACAACACAAAGTGAGTCACTGTCTGCCAGGAATCTGTGTATTGATACTGTGCTTTTGAGAATCGATGCAGTATCACTAAACATAATATCCCGATATTCTATATTTTGATATTTTATTACACCCCAAATCATTTTCCATAGAGCTGCTTCAGTTCTCTGGTTCCCTCCACCGTTGAGTTTGCTGGTAAAGTGTGCTTCTGAAGGTGTGGCGTGGTCCTTGTCGTGGCGGGCATGGTCCGAAACGGCACGGACGCCTTCGCTGGACAAGTTCTGATTGTGTTTGGCTTCTTTTTGGACGCGGCCTGTCCGTCAGAGTCATCCCAGAATCTTTCCCCAGCTAGGCTTGATTAATCAGCCTGCACATGTATACACAGAGGCCGGATTCCATCCATTCTTCTGGAATATTTTCCAAATGTGTTTGGAGTATCTTTTCAAATGGATGTTGCTGGTGGTTGACTTCACCCACCCTCCCTCACACTAATACCTCCAAAAGAAACACTGAGATTGATCTCTTCCGCCCACACTTTTTAATGGAGATGGTTTTTCCGTGCTTTGTTGTTAGTGGGTCTCTGCCCACCATCGTTCGCTTGGCAGCCTCTAAGCAGCGTGTCGGTGTTTTTGAGACTCGGTGTCATGGTTTTTCTTTTCTTCTTCTCTTTAACGTCCCGGTGTCGGTGGAAACTTCAGCGATCTTTTCTGAAGGGTGGAGGTAAACGGATTAAGAGCCATGCTGGCTTTCCTAACGCGTCTGATCTGATTGATTCCGAAGCCGAGTCCAAGCCGTGGGATGTTTCTGCTGTGACTGGGTGGGTTTATATGTGGGGGTTCGGACTGTTGCAGGTTCTGACTGTTGCGCTGTTAAAGCGTCAGTAGATACTAATACTAGTACGGTCTATGATAGTACAGTACAATGTCCAAAAGTTTTGGGACGCCTGCTCATTCTGAAGTGATGGGTATTAATAGGGAATTTGACCCACCTTTGCTGTGGTAACCATCTCTGGGAAGGCTTAACACAGGCTGAATGCAGTTGAATCCTCACAACAATGTTCAGCATCAGTACCTGACCTCACTAATACTAATATAGAATATATAGAAATATAATATACATATAGAAATATAATAATAATAATAATAATAATAACAATGATGATAGGAATGATAATAATATTGGAGCATTTTCCAGTTAAACAGGCCTAGTTATCACTTTATAATGACGTATGTCATTATACGAATGTGTCATTGAATAGTTCTGTATATTGTCACTGTCCATTGAAAACTATATCCATAATTTTTTTTATTTTTATTTTTCTGCGTGAGTTGAACTCTACAGTCATTCTTTACATTGTTTAAAAATATTAATATTATTCGACCAACAGCTGATTTACAGGAAAGTAAATAAATAATTAGATGCATTTAATTCATGCACAGTAGGTATTAAGAAGCAGTTAGCATGAATTCCTAATATTTAAAACATTTCTAGTATCTTAATGTGCAGAAAATCCTACAGACTCTCAAACAGGACCCTAATTTCTGCAGACCAACAGACATTTGCATATCATGACCATCTTAAGAAGAATCTCTATTTTTGTCAATTTTTACTTTTTGAAGCAGCTCCTTATGTTGTGTAAAAATTCATGACGAATAGGCCAATAGAAATGCTCCAAAATAGCTTAAAGTAATTCTGGTTCCATTGACTTACATTAAAAGTAAAGACAGTTTTCGTTCTCTCCTGTAAAATTACTATTTTTAAATTATGTCTATGTGGACGTTGTTGTTTGTAGGATTTCTCCCCCAAATTTGATGTATTCCAGTATTAATTAACACTTAATTTGTGTGGAAATAGCTTTTGCAATGACGACACAATGCATGTGCTGCTCTTCTCCAGGAGTGAATTTACCCCGCAGGTATCCGTGAAGGGTTCTAGGCCAAGTACAGGAACCGGCCGAACTATTTAAAGCCCTAAAAAGGTTATAGGATATTCTCGTGATCAGCTGGCTGCGAGTAAAGCTCATGTAAATCCTTCCTGTGTTTATAGAGCGTCCAGCGCTGTAACAACTCACCTGCGTCTCGTCCTTTCAGCCCTGCAGCCTAATCTTAGTACATACACAGCGCAGCAGTATCAGGCCTCTGTTCAGGGACGAGCGAGAGCCTCAGCCTGTGGTTGCAGAAATATTAGGACTATGTATATTCTCTCATCAGTATACAGATGTGGTGATGTGTTAAATAGTTGTTGTGAAATTTCATTTGTGTTTTGTTTGTGAATAATATAAATAATAATAATAATAATAATATGCAATAATTCAAGAAGGTTTGTAACATTAATTTGTTTTCTAGGCCCTTTTTGCATGTATGCTAATGCTAAGGCTGCTGTTTTAATATACCAGATATTAATATTTTTGTTAAATTAATCCTAGCGTAATATGGCAATATATAGCATAACTTATTATATAACTTTTTTATACTTTTATATTTTGAAGTATATGGTTTTTAATTCTTTACTTCTTTGTGTATAATCTATTCACCCGCTAATCTAACCCGCTAATCTAATCTACCATATTCTATATGGTATAATCTATTTAAAATAGTGTGTGTGTGTATATATACTAAGTAATAGTATAGTAAGGCTGTTTTAATATACCAGGTGTATATTTTTGTTTAATTAATTTTTGAGAATAATATGGCAATATATAGTATATAACCTAACTTCTTTTATATTATTGAATTAATCTGTGAGCAGTTGAATACATAATTTTTTAATTCTCTCTGTTTTCTTTATTCTTCCTATCAGTCAGAGCTTTAATCATATATATATATATATATATATATATGTCTTTAAGCTTATTAGGAATTTTTTAGTATTGATTGTTTTTTGTTTGCAGGTTCTGTCGGTTCTTGTTTTATCTAATTATCATAAATGTGTTGTGTGTACTGAAACATAGCTGTTTCAAGAATAGCGTTATTGGATACTATATATAATATAAATTTAATATAGTATATATAAACTAAGGCTGCTGTTTTAATATGCCAGGAGTTCTTTATTCCTCCCAGTCAGCTTATTAAGAATTTTTAAAGCTGTTTCTAGTCGTTCAGTATTTAATTTTTTAATTAAATTTATATTTAATTTAATTTTTAATCATTTTTGGGTTGTTTAGTATTGATTGTTATTGCAGGTTCTGTCGGTTCTTGTCTTATCTAATTAGCTTAATTGTGTCTACTGAAACATAGCTGTTTACAAGAATAGCGTTATGGGATACTATATATAATTTAAATTTGATATAATATATATAAACTACGGCTGCTGTTTTAATATGCCAGGAGTATATATTTGTTCAATCAATTCTTGAGCATAATATAGCAATATATAATGTATAACTTTTTATACGCTGTTTTCTTTATTACTCCCATCAGTCAGCTTTTTAGAAAATGTATTGAATTTTTATTGAATTTATTTTTTCTTTTTTTTTTAGTTGTTTAGTATTGATTGTTAGTGCAGGTTCTGTCGGTTCTTGTCTTATCTAATTAGCTTAATTGTGTCTACTGAAACATAGCTGTTTACAAGAATAGCGTTATGGGATACTATATATAATTTAAATTTGATATAATATATATAAACTACGGCTGCTGTTTTAATATGCCAGGAGTATATATTTGTTCAATCAATTCTTGAGCATAATATAGCAATATATAATGTATAACTTTTTATACGCTGTTTTCTTTATTACTCCCATCAGTCAGCTTTTTAGAAAATGTATTGAATTTTTATTGAATTTATTTTTTCTTTTTTTTTTAGTTGTTTAGTATTGATTGTTAGTGCAGGTTCTGTCGGTTCTTGTCTTATCTAATTAGTTTAATTGTGTTTTGTCTACCGGAGCATAGCTGTTTACAAGAATAGGTATATATAATAGAAATTTAATATAGTATATTCTATATAAGACTGCTATTCTAATATGCCAGCTGTATATATTTGTTAAATTAATTCTTAATGCAGCAATGTATAATATGTAATAACTATTTTATACTCTCTGTTTCTCCCATCAGTCAGGGCTTTTATTAGGTGATTTATAGTCTTATATATCTAATTAGCTCAAGTGTGTTGTGTTTGTACTGATACGTAGCCATTTACAAGAGTAGCATTATGGGATAATATATATAATTTAAATTTATTAGACTGTATATATAAACTAAGGCTGCTGTTATAGGCCAGATGTATATTATTGTTCAACTGATGGCATGAAAGCAGAATATTTATCAGAAACTTTTTATTTAACAAGAAAAGTTTGTTAGCACTTCTCATCTCGTTCGATATCTACAAACAGCTTTGCATAATTATAACATTTGAGAAGGCGAGTTACGACGAAGCACAAGTTCTCGTTTAAATACAGTCCCACATGTTCCCTTTGGATCGTCTACGCAGCTCAGCACTGTCGTTGTTCTCTCTGACGAAGTTAGTGAGACAGTGTTAGACAGTGGAGTGCGTTCATCATGCATAAGAAGGCCTCGGCTTTAGGCTACTTATAGCAGACCCTGTTGACCAGCAGTGTTGTGAATTGCATGCATTCGCCATAGGTTTGGTCATCGTCTGTCCATTCCTGGTTGATGGCAGTGGATTCCTATGCCTTGTTTTAATGTCCATATAAAATCCACTACAAGGCAATAAATAGCAGGTCCTCATGTACCTTCACGGCTGTGATGACCACAAGGTGGCGCTTGTTTAGATCTCTTGTTGTATTCCCAGTCATACGTAGCTGACGCTCTCGTCAGGTTTGCAGTCCTCGTTCTCCGTGAGGAGGAGAGTATCCAGCATGACGCTAGCGGAAGGCTGGAGGTGCGTTGGCCGGTGTCGCAAGGGACTCTGGTAGCCCACGGAGGTGATGCCGTTCTTCATCCCGTTCCTCATAAACATTTTGGAGTTCTCTGCCATGGACGAGTGGAAGGAGATGCGGCTCAAGTTCCTGCACTGTATCTTGGGAGCTTTCTTGCTGCCGAAGTTGCACATGATGTAGCGCGTGAACGCCTCCCGGAAAGTCTTGTTGAAGAGCGTGTAGACGAGAGGGTTGACCCCTGACGAGCCATAGCCCACCCAAACAAAGATGTCCAGAAGCCTCTCCACTACCTTGCTGTCACAGCTCTGGCAGAGCACCGAGGTGACGTTGGTGATGAAGAACGGACACCACATGACCACGAACAGCATGAACACGATCCCCAGGACCTTGGACGCCCGCTGCTCGTTGCTCAGGTTCTGCATGGACCTCTTTCCAATGGTGGACAACCTCCGAATCGGAATCTCATCGCCCGTGGCGGGGTTCCCAGGGTTCAGTGTTTGGTCCCTCTTGATTCCGTCCAGCATGGCGAGCTTCTCCGGCGGAGAGGGAACCGTCTGCTCTCTTTGGAAGACTGTGGACACGGTGGGTCTGTTGAAGCGCTGAGAGACCCTCGACCTGAGGAGATAGGCTTTCTTGCGCAGCACTTGGATTGTCAGCAAGTAGATGATCATCATTATCAGGAGGGGAATGAAGAAGGCGGCCAGAGAGCCGAATACTTTGAATTCCCCGAAGCTCCCGGGCGTCAGCAAGCAGGTGCGGTTGATGTTGAAGGTTGTGTTGTAACAATGGCTTCCGAGCCCTTGGATGGGGATGGGCAGGGCGATACCTGTTACAGGAGAGGAGAACGTTGGATTAGAATCATTAAGGAACGATTAGGACACCAGGAACCATGATGGATGTGGCGCCAAAGCTCGCTTGGCTTCTGTGAGTGAAACAGCAAGTTCTGCGCTGTATAGCTCTGTAAAATGAAACACTTGCAGTCAGTAAACGAACCATTTGTCGCTGAAGAAGCAGCCGTGACAGTGACCATAGATCTTCGGCGAGCAGACGCTTCCACCGAGCTTGGCCTGAGGAGCTTCCATAACTTCAGCTACTGTTGTCTGGTTTTGCTCAGTAATACTGCTTTGTCAAAAGAGAGAATATGTGATTTTGTGCCTGCAGAGTAAGCAGGGACGCGGTGTGCAGATCCTTTCATGGCTCTAAAATGCGACAGAGGTTCTGCTTGCAGCGCCGCAGTCCTCAAAACACCACCGTCTGAACCATTACCTGGGCTTCTGTTAACGAGCCAAACTCACTAGATGTCTAGCTTAGTTCTCAGGCAAACAGCTGTTGTTATTTTCATCATCTGGCTTATTAAATAAATAAATGGAAGCTCTTTACTCACTCAGATAAGTTTTCTTTGAAAGAAAAAAAAAAAAGATATATATATATATATTTGCAAGAACCTTGCGATACAGCGGTTCACGATTCAATATATTGTGATTTATTGCGATACTGCAAGTAAAGTGATATTTTGTGAATTTTCACATCCTACTATTAAAACACACCTCTATATGAACAGGTTTGTCAATGGTTACAACAGCATTGCGCCCTTGTGCTGCTTGTTAATGTTGGAGTGGAGCTGAAAATGGATTACAACACTGCCATCTAGTGGTCAGAGGTTCAAACACAACACACAATGATTCACTGTCTGTCCGGAATCTGTGTATCGATACTGTGTTTTTGAGAATCGATACAGTATCACCAAACATAATATCCTGATATTCGATATTTCAATATTTTTTAATATATATTGTTATAAGATGTTTTTGTTTGCTTAGACACTGATGGTGCTAGAGTGATTGGCCACTCCCTCCCTAAGATTATTATATTTAGGAAGTATGTTTGATCTTGTTGGTTCAATTTTTAAAAAGAAAAAATGTATTATTAAAACTGCATTCAGCTTACTTTCTTAATTTATTTCATTTATGGCAACACACTTCACCTTATTATTGTTGTTATTATTATTATTATTGTTATTAATAACAACTAAAACGACCCACTTAAACTTATGCTTCCCAGGTTTCCAAACCTTGCGATTCCCAACATTGCCTCTTTAAGTGGTCAGCTGTGTATGTATTTGCTTATTTGTATTTGTGTGTTTGTTGTTGTTATTGTTGTAAACAACCAGCTTTCATACCGAGAGAAATAACCGGCGCGAACTGGAAACGTGGGCTTCTTTCCATGTGGTTTTATACACACAGACTTTACTAGCAATACTTTAAATATCGTTTCCAGACATGATTAATTGCGAGAATAATGTTAAAATTTAAAGCTTATGTTTTTTGACTTCTCAAAGCAGTTGGTGGAAACAAGCAAGAGAGTCAAAATACACAATTCATATAAGCGTCCGATCTTGGGGGGCAGCCGGCGTTGGGGGTGGCCTTGCTATATATAACCGGGACCAGACTCCTGTCTCTTGATGCAGCGCTTACTGGGGGCGTACATCACTGCGGCAGCTTGTGCTTCATGCCTGACCTTCTCCAGGGCGGGTTAATTTGGGGTTTTGGGTCATAACCAACTCTTAGACCAATCAGGGAAGGCCGTGAGGTCATGCTATTTTGGGTTTTGAGAGAGTTGATGCTTTTTTGCTGAGGATCATTATCAATCTATCATATAATAAGCATATGGTGTTGTTGTTACTGTTGTTTGTGATGTTCATCATAACCGTTAAGTGCCGAAGGGTTAATCATATTCAACGCCAGCTGTGATCGTGAAGCTGAAGCCCACTCAGGAATCCTGTGGACGTTAGAGCGTGCTGTGTGAGCCCCAGCATCATTAACGGCCAATCGTTTTTGTTTATGTCCGCTTGCCAATCCATGTCCGTGAAGATCTGTGGAGGAGATCATAGCTATGGAAAGTGAATCGGGGGAAGTCTCAGTCAGGAAACGATGCCAGCTCCAGCACTTGACTATGAGTTTATTTTACGAGGAGTTTATAGAAGACGAAGGTAGTGAAGTAACTCATCTCTCTGGCAGGTATAGAGTTCCTGGTGGCAGAAAAAATAAACAACTGCTCGTTCATTGCTCCTCACTGTCCGTTAGTTACTAGAACGTGGCATCGTCGTCTCGGGAGCGAGATTAGAGGCAGATAAGATCGAGGAAATTGACCAGTTGTTACTTTGAATAAACAGTTCCTCCGGCAGGGAGGCTGCTGAGGACTGAAAAACAGGAAGGTCGCTGGATTCGCTGCTCCTTATCACTGACGTTTGCTTCTCACTTGCAGGGTTAGCTGATTAGCGCAGTAAAACTGTTATGTTACCATTACTACCGCCGCTGTAAACATCGCTCGCCACCTACAGTGCTGCCTCAGGAGTCTCTCCGCCAAAGCTAGAGGTGATGCCTCGTAAAGATAGGAGGAACTATAAGGGGTGAATGCTCGACCGGGGGCTGTTTCTGGTCTTTCCGTTGGCTGTTGAACCCCCAGCTAAGGCGTGTTTGATTGTGCCCGCCACACGAGAAGTGATGTTTACACACCGTCCCAACCAGATTCAGTGGTTTACAGTTCGAGTAAGTTTGTCCCCTGTGGGCTCCCTTACTTTATGTACTTAACTATACCATGGTGGCAAACTTTTCTTCTCAGAGCAAAAAAAATATAGAGAAATATTTAGCACCCATTGAAAACCTGGTGTTTGTTCTATGTTGTTTTCTACACATAGACATACAACATGGTTAAGATATTTTAATATGATATTTTTTTTTATGCAATAATAAAATTTCAACGCCCTTGTAAGGTGCAAGCTTCTGTTTTCTCAATTTAGAGTGAATTTGAATTCACTGCATTCCAGCATTGCTGTCATGTGCTGCTGTTTAGGGGTGGGCGATATGGCCCTACAATAATATCACAATATTTTCTGGTATTTTTTGCGATAACAATACTCTCGACAATATGACAAAACATTGAGTTAAAAAAAAATATTTCAAGAATACACTACTGCAACAAAATGAAAATTACATTTTATTGTTGCATACGATATGATATGGCACACCTAACTGAGATATTCAGATAAGTCAATGATCCAGAATGTCACGATACTAAATAATGCACTCCAAATATCTCCATATCTCCAGGACTGAAGTAAAGTAAATGATACTGGAGATAAAATCTGTCTCTAGTAGATATATAATGAAAAATGAGAAAAGTGTGAATTTTTATTTTTCTAAAAACAGTAAAAGTATTACCTGGTGTGATAATTAGTGATGGGTGATATGATATGATATTTCAGGGTATAATATCGTTCACCATATTTAAAGATGTTGGTGATATTATTGTGTATGATGTGATATGGCACACCCCTACCTCGGTTGTTGCCTCCTTGTTGCAGGGTTATCTGATTAGCTCCGTAAAACTTAAACGGCCTCCCAAAGAAAACGCTACCATTGCTATCTGTAAACATCACTCGCCGCCTACAGTGGTGCCCCAGGAGTCTCTCCAGGAACTTCTAGAAAAACTGCCTCGACCGGCCTCGGTTTTGCTCTTTTTGCTCGCTGATGAATCCACGGTTGGAGCCAGGCAGCTAACGTTACTGCTAGGCCGTCACATGTCTGTCTGTGAACCTGCACGTCAGTGGCTACGCTAGCGGTCAGGATTGCGTTTTCACTGCTGGGAAGGATTCCCGATGGTTGCGTAATGCATGCTGGGTATTGATTGATACAGAATTCTTTCTCTCCGGCGAGATCAGGGGGTGTAACTCTGCACTGCAGTGTATTACGTAACATGACAAAGAACGTGCCGGTCTGAGGCTTTAGTGGCCCCTGAGGTACGGCATAGCTTACCTATAGAGATGAGCCACACCAGAGCAATTTTCACCATGGCTTTGGCTCTGGACTTGTACTGGCTGTGCTGAATGGGCTTCTTGATGGCTATGTAGCGGTCCAGGGAGATGGCGCACAGGTGCATGATGGAGGCTGTGGAGAACAAGACGTCCAGGAAGAGCCAGATGGGGCACAGGTAGGGAGCGAGGGGCCACTGTGCATCTGAAACATGGACAACTGGTCAGTTATGCTGTTGAAGGAAGGTGATTAGGTGTACGAGGTATAACAGGTTAGCACAGCTTTGTGTAGCTGTAGAGCAGGGGTGTCAAACTCAAGGATTTAATTGTATACGGCCCGTGAGATAATTTTATATGACTATTATTAATGGCCCGCTGGTAGATAGCACTTCTACCACTCCCACTACAAATCCCACTATGCACTGCAGCAGCTGCCTGGGCACCAACTCCTTCTCCCGCTGCTAACGACTATGTATCATACAAATTTTTATTAAAATATGTGATCAGTGATCGGCCCATATGTCTCCAATTTAGCTGATCCCGAGAGCCGATCGATGGCGTTAAACCAGTGAGCTTATTTTCTGTATTTCCAGCTAGCGTCTGGCCAGGTCCTTGCAATTCCTATCTGAACCACTAGGTGGAAACACACCCTTTCATTTTCGACAGACTGTCTAAAGCAGCGGCGTCACGAGAACAGTTTGCGTTTGCAGTGAGTATCAGCAAACAGCAGAGCTAGCACGCACAGCTAGCACAAAACTAATAACCCAGAACACCTACAGACCAGATCTGACCGGTATGAACAGAACAGCAGCAGCAATTCAATATTCTACATTTAATGATTACAGATTTAGTTTAAAATAACAGAGTCTGTGTTTAATAACTGCAGTTTTTACTGCGTTTATTTAATTATCTTTCTTAGCTTTAAATTAAGGGTCTAAATGTAATTATTACAGTATTGGGGATATTTGTTTGATGTACTTTGTTTATTTACTGTTCATTTAGTTATAAATATTATGCTGTTTCATATGAGCTCATTAAAAATGGTAATAGACCAGTTTAGACCATGTTTCATGACTTGCTTGCGCTAATAACTATATGTAGCCCTGCCGTGGCATATAGCCACGCCCCGCCCTCGATTAGTATCGGCTATCAGCTGATCACGTTAAAAGGTGATCGGCGATCGGAATCGTCCTCGGTCCATCTCTATTAACGACACATCGATCAGCGGATAAATGCATCAGGACACGTACAAAAACCTGGACATGCTACAGAAGGTGGAGGAGTTTAAAAAGCTGTGTTCACAAAAGCAAAATCAAAAAGTTGTGAAAGCTAGTTCTGTAGTGGCAGAAGAGAGAGCCACACCAGCCCGGCCTTTACAGAGAAAGGATGCCGAGCATCTGGCCCGTAGTACAAGAGACAAACGAGAGAAAACTAAATAACTTTTTGTTTGTTTTTGCTGCTCTTATTATTATTATTATTTTTGTGAGACAAAAATTATAACAATACAAGTTTTGTTGTATTCTGGCTATTCAAATTCCTATTGCTGATTAAAATATTGTCTGTGTTCAATAAATGTTAATCCTGTTTTTGGCCCGTTCTGTGATAGAGTTCGACACCCCGGCTGTAGAGTTTAAGGTGAAGACTTTATTAGTGCCAGGTTTGAGTGGATAACAGCAGCAGAACATACAGCAAAGACAATAGAAGTAAATAATATTAACATTATCACAGAATATCAGCACAAAAAAACACAAGCCTCTCAAAAATGGCAACTTTACAGGAGAGGACAAAAACTGTCTTCACTTTCAATGTAAGCCAATGGAACCAGAATAGTTTCCAAGCTATTTTGGAGCATTCCTATTGGTCAATTAGTCATGAAATTTGCACGCAATATAAAAAGCTGCTGTCATATTCGAATGATGTAAAAAAATAAAAATGGACCTTTTTTTTTTTTTTGGACAGTGATGATATACAGACTTATTTTCTACTTATTTAGGCTCCCGTTTGTCCGTCTGTAGGATTTTTTGCACTTCAGGATCTAAGAAAAGTTTTTAACTAAATATTTGATACTAACTGCTTCTAAATAACTACTGTGAATGAATTAAATGTGTAAATTTCTTGTAAATCAGTGTTTATGGTGTTATTTATGTTAGAAATGAGATGAATAATGCTGATTAATTAACTTGGACTTCGTCCCCGTGTGTATAATTGTATTTATTGTATTTATTCATAGTTCAGTGGTTGTTTTCGGGGCTGTTTGTCTTTCGAATGAGTTTTAAAGAAGTAAACATTACAGCGCTGGCTTGTATTCTCGTCACTGCCTCCGTATTTGTCGTGAAGGAGAAGCAGGACGTGCTACCAGCACTCGTTACTGCTCTCCAGACTCTTCGGGTGCACCTGAAACCAGGTGTGCTCGAGCAGGCCGCTGAGATCTTTGCCTGAACTGAAAGTGTCAGTTAAACGGGCTGTTGTGTGTTGTGCTGCCACCTTTGCCATCAGGTACGTTTCATAATCTGATCTGTGTTTATCTTGAAGTGATCTTTATCGAAGACGATGGTGGGACAGAACAGCTTCACACGCGTGTCTGCGCACGTCTCTCCGTGGATGAGCGCGAGTGAAGCAGCTTGTGTTTTTGGCTGAACTGCAGAGCTTGACATGAGGGCAGGTAGTGGGCTGGAGATCAGACGGTTGTTGGTTTGATCCCCCGAGCTGACAGGACACCGCTGAGGTGCCCTTGAGCTAAACATCTAACTCCCAACTGCTCCCCGGGTACTGTGGAGAGGGCTGCTCACCACGCCGGGCAAGTGTGCTCGCTGCCTCTGTAGTATGAATGTTCACTGGTGTGTGTTTGTGTGTGTGTGTTTCACTGTCCCCTAGTGTGTGTAAGCAGATGTTTCACTGCCCCCTAGTGTGTGTGTGTGTGTGTGTGTGTGTGTGTGTGTGTGTGTGTGTGTGTGTGTGTGTGTGTGTGTGTGTGTGTGTGTGTGTGTGTGTGTGTATTTCACTGCCCCCGTGTGTGTGTGTGTGTGTGTGTGTTTGTTTGTTTCACTGCTCCCTAGTGTGTATTGCGGTGGGTGTTTCACTGCCCCTAGTGTATATGTTTGGGTGTGTGTGGGTGTTTCACTGCCCCCTAGTGTATGTGTTTCACTGCCCCCTGGTATATATGTTTAGGTGTGTGTGTGTTTCACTGCCCCCTAGTGTGTACGTGTGTGTTTCACTGCCCCCTAGTGTGTATAAGCAGATGTTTCACTGCCCCCTAGTGTGTGTGTCAATGTGTGTTTCACTGCCCCCTAGTGTATATATTCAGGTGTTTGTGGGTGTTTCACTGCCCCCTAGTGTATATGTTCAGGTGTTTGTGGGTGTTTCACTGCCCCCTAGTGTATATGTTCGGGTGCGTGTGGGTGTTTCACTGCCTCCTAGTGTATATATTCAGGTGTTTGTGGGTGTTTCACTGCCCCCTAGTGTATATGTTCGGGTGCGTGTGGGTGTTTCACTGCCTCCTAGTGTATATATTCAGGTGTTTGTGGGTGTTTCACTGGCCCCTAGTGTATATATTCAGGTGTTTGTGGGTGTTTCACTGCCCCCTAGTGTATATGTTCAGGTGTTTGTGGGTGTTTCACTGCCCCCTGCTGGTTGTAAGTGGTTGCCCCTAGTGTGTACATGGTTGTTTCTTACTTTTACTTTAGTAGTACTACGTACTGTGTTGCACTGAATTCAGTTAAACTGGTTTAATTTTAATCTCTTTATTCTGAAACATGCTGCTGGTCACTGTTTCTACAGGCACTGACCACATACACCGTATCTACATTTACAGCGTTTAGCAGACGCTGATATCCAGAGCGACTTCCAGACTGTACAGCTTCCCTCTCCGTGTATAGGGAATTGTTTATAGGGATCAGATCCCGACTGCTTTAGTAATATTTGACTAGTCTGTGTTCCAGATCAGCTCCCTGTGATTTAAACCTGCTCTCCGCGCGGATACCTGTAACCTTCCGCAGTGCTGAGTGAAACAGGCTCCGCAGCTCCTCTCCAGACTGTGTTCAACACCATTATCACCTCATCAATAAAAGCTGGAATATTAAAGACGGGCGTAACCCGGACAGCTTTTAAAATAATCCCTTTTAAGTCGAAGGTGACTCTTGATGGTGTGGTCAGCGTCTCGCTCACAGCAAGCAGGCGTTCTACCATGTAGCTGCGCTCAGCTGTAGCCGCTCTTCTGCTGGGTGTACTGATAGTTGGATTTGAATTTTAAATTTTTTTTATTTCCTGTTCTTGTGGGTTTATGGGATTAAGAGAAGCCGGTTTGTGTTCTGTCAGTGAGCGCAGGCCTTTGTTTGCTTGGGTGGGATTTTCACTCATTTTGAGGATGGTGGTCTTACACCAGCAGCGTTCAGGACAGCTGGTTGTCTGTGGAGCTGAAAGCCTGCTGATATAATCAGAGCTCCTCGCTCTCTGGTGCTGTGTGACCACAAAGGAACGACCACTCGTTAAGGTTCTCTCTCTGTTTCCTCGTTAAGGGGCTAACAGGTAAGTCTCACTACCCATAACACCCTGTTTCTTGAGAGCCGGATGAAAGGATGGGCCGCTCTGCCAGACGTTTAACGCTCTGCTGCCAAGACTGAAATTTCCCGTCTAAATATATCTGAGTAGGTTTTCTAATGAGAGAGTTTTAGACCCGCCGGTGTCCTTTAACAGCAGACCGAGCTCCATCTGTGATGTGTGGTCAGGACAGTGTTTCACCCCGACACTGAACCGTTTAAATTTTCAAGGTGTTGACGCTGAGCCCTGCTTTCACCTGCTTAACAGATGTGGACACGTTAGCGCTGCACTCTGCAGTCCTCGAGACAGTTTCTCGTTTAGCGGCTTGTCTGCAGAGCGAGAGCTGAGTTCAGAGTGAGCCGTTAAAGTTGGAGATGATGTTTTTTAAGGCTATTAATTAGTTTTAACGCCAAAGTGAGTAGGAGATGGCAAAGAATTGAGAGTCGCTACCTATTAAAAAAAATATATAGAATTTTTCCCAACTGCCGACTTGAAAGTGGTTTTATTCCATTCGTTTCTATGGATTTTAGCAAAGTGTAAAGCAGCAGCTGTTGAAAATATCATGTATTTATGTATTTGTTTACTTATTTATTCATTTATTTATATACATTTTGGAGTCCCAGCAGTGTTTTTATTGGCTCTGCACTTTTTGTCAATGGGCCAAACTTTTGTCTGCTGGTTGCACGCGATGACCGAAGTCCCAGACAGATATAAACACTACACAAGCAGCTAGTGGCAGAAATTATCACGGTAGTTTATTGTTATTCTGATTTAAATAATATTAAGATCCATATTCTGGATATTGTTTAATAACCAGTTGAGCATAATTAGGCTTGTAGGATTGGTTTTAGTGCAGCACAGTTTGAAAACATTTGGTGCAGTCACTGTGGTTGTTGGTGTTGTTGTTGTTGTTGTTGTTGTTGTTATTATTATTATTATGGTGTTTGTATATGTGGCTTGATCTATTACATCTGTTGCTTATTAAATCCTAGAAATACTAAATATAATACTAAATATTGTGTAGTAAAAGTGTTATAGAGTATCGTGATATAAGACTTGTGCTGTATCGTCCACCCCTACAGCTTTCTCTCATGCTAACGGCTCAGTCCTCGCCTCCGTCCCGACAGTATGAGTTAATTAGCCGTGAGTTTCTGTCTTCTGGTAACTTTCCAGCTGCCTTCAGCCGTTCACACCAAATGCCCTTTCAGTGCTCTTGACGGTTCCCTCAGTGGTTCCTTCACAGCGAAGGCTGTTTGGGCCCTGAATGAGGCTCTGAACTGTTGTTTATCCTGGTCAGCAGACCCCCGAGGGTCCCTCTGCGAGCAATCTAGAGTTTGCGCGCTGTTCTGTCTCACACGTTGACGTTCCTTGATGGAAGCTGATGGAGTTCACGTGTATGATGGTGTGGATTGACGAGCGGTTAACATGGGACTTTCGTGATTGCTGTTTGATCGAAGGATCTTTCGCCCAACCGGAGCTCGGGCTGCCCATACGGTTCCCATACGAGCGAATTCCGAGCAAGCGCGATCGAGTCGAGGCACATGCCGTGTCACTGAACCCTGTGTAATCTAATTAACGGAAAGTAATGCACTGGCTGCAGTTCGGTGGCGCTCCAGCCGAACGCCAAGTTGGCAGCGAGGACCGGCTCAGCGTCGATTTGCTGGGTCGCCGTTTCGCATGGGGGGCCGTTATCTTCACTTCTGAAGAAGCTCTGGAAGCCAACGAGCTGTGGCGCCGGCGCCGTTCCAGTGAATGCAAGCTCATGGGAATGTGCTCCATTATTCTTTTCCATTTCGCCGCGCACTAATCAGTTAATGTAGCGTTTGCGCTCCGGCTGGTATCAGCCATCAAGAAGCTTCAGCCCGAAGAGCTTCGCATAATATTTATAAGGAGCCAGACAGCCAGGACGCAGAGCGAGCCAGCGGGTACAAGCGCGTCCACTCTCTTTTTAATGAATTCTAGCCGTGCGGCGCAAGAGAATGTAAACAAGCTGAAGAGAGGAAGAAAAGAGGCCCACTTACTGTAGAGCACAGTGACCAGGGCTATGGGCATCACCAGCAGACCCACCAGCAGGTCCGCCACCGCCAGAGACATGAGGAAGTAGTTGGTGGCGTTCTGAAGCTTGCGCTCCAGCGACACGGCCAGGATGACCAGGATGTTGCCCCCGATGGTGGGGATGATGACCATGATGATGAGCAGCGAGGCCCAGTGGAGCTCCCCTACTTTAGAGAGGTCGAACTCGGTGCAGTTGGCGGCGCTCTGGGACATGCTGCCGTGGATGGCCGGACCGCGGGACGTTGTGCTTCGGCTTTTTCCTGGGGCGTCGCCAGCATTGTCACATTGGGGCGGGCGCTGGGGGGAACTCGCCCAAACGGGAACGCGGGAACGCGGGTACTCCCAAACGAGGCTCGTTCCTCAGGATAATCCGTCCAGAGCAGGTACTTCCAACCGAGCAGACCATGCATGGAGTGCGGGGGCGCCTGACCTGGCGTTCAGCATCTGCATCTTCTTCTCCTCCTCCTCCTTCTCCTCCTCCTCATGCAGCTCTACAGGACGGGGCTGCGAGAACAAAACAAAACACATGTGACTCCGCCTTCGCCTCTATCTCGCGTCCAGCTGACGTTCATCCTTACAAATGATCGGCGTTTTTTCCCTCCGCTGTCGTTAACGCGGAGACTTGTAGACAGCGGAGAGGCGATTAAGCGAGGAAGTGACTATCAGCCGTAATCACTGTTTTCTCATAATCGTAATGATGTTTAATAAATCAGAGCAGACGGAGTACAGATTACAGTCCGGCTGGTTTGTAGTAATTTATGACGCTGTTTACAGAAACTTTATGGTTTAATGTAATATTTGTTTTATCTGTTTAAGTCACACGTGCATGTAAATTAATCAGAAGTCTGAAAATAAACAGAGCTGATATGGAGGAGCTGAAGAGTCCACTGTGTTACTGTTACAGCCTGTTAGTTTATTTGTATGTGAGTTGTTTATTTCTGGTTTAATATTAATTTATAACTGTATGTGCTTGAATTCTACTGTTTTACTATAACACCTCCATTCAGTTCCATCAGCTCTGTCTTTAATACTGCTAATAATATTAATAATAATAATTATAATAATGAGTTCATCTTTTAAGCTCACCTTGAACTGAGACCCGCTGTTCTGCTGTTAACCCTCTGCGTTTGTGCTGCCTCGTCCTCTGTGACTCGCGGATCTAAAGGTGCCTCTCAGCAGAAGAAAAGGAGTCAGAGGCAGGAGACCGTACGGGGTCCAGGTGTTCTCCCTTCTGCTCCTGGTTTAATGTTGAAGTGGTTCCTTTTGGAAGAATCTCCGGTGCGGCTCGGCGTCGCCTCCCGCGAGCGCTGTTCCTCTCCTTCTGCCTCTCTCTCGTGCTGCACTCGTCCACATGCCGCCTCGCTCTGACACTCGCTCTCGCACTCTCTCCCCCCACTCACTATTTCTCTCTCTCGCCCAGTCTCTTCCTCTCTCTCTTTGTCTCCCCCCCTTTCTCTCTCGCTCTCTCTCTCGTGCTCTCTCTCTCTCTGGCGCTCTCTCTCTCTCTCTCCCCTCCCTGTATCCCCTCTCTTTCTCTCTTTCTGTATCCTCTCTCTACCCTCTTTTCCTCTCTCTCTCTCTCTCTGTATCCCCTCTCTCTCTCTCTCTCTGTATCCCCTCTCTCTACCCTCTTTTCCTCTCTCTCTGTGTTCCCTCTCTACTCTCTTTTCCTCTCTCTCTCTGTATTCCCTCTCTCTACTCTCTTTTCCTCTCTCTCTCTCTGTATCCCCTCTCTCTACTCTCTTTTCCTCTCTCTCTCTTTATTCCCTCTCTACTCTCTTTTCCTCTCTCTCTCTGTATTCCCTCTCTCTACTCTCTTTTCCTCTCTCTCTCTCTGTATCCCCTCTCTCTACTCTCTTTTCCTCTCTCTCTCTCTGTATCCCCTCTCTCTACTCTCTTTTCCTCTCTCTCTCTCTGTATCCCCTCTCTCTACTCTCTTTTCCTCTCTCTCTCTTTATTCCCTCTCTACTCTCTTTTCCTCTCTCTCTCTGTATTCCCTCTCTCTACTCTCTTTTCCTCTCTCTCTCTGTATCCCCTCTCTCTACTCTCTTTTCCTCTCTCTCTCTTTATTCCCTCTCTCTACTCTTTTCCTCTCTCTCTGTATTCCCTCTCTCTACTCTCTTTTCCTCTCTCTCTCTCCCTCTCTCCCATCTCTCTGTATTCCCTCTCTCTACTCTCTTTTCCTCTCTCTCTGTATTCCCTCTCTCTACTCTCTCTTCCTCTCTCTCTGTATCCCTCTCTCTACTCTCTTTTCCTCTCTCTCTCTCCCTCTCTCCCATCTCTCTGTATCCCCTCTCTCTACCCTCTTTTCCTCTCTCTACCCTCTTTTCCTCTCTCTCTCTGTATTCCCTCTCTCTACTCTCTTTTCCTCTCTCTCTCTGTATTCCCTCTCTCTACTCTCTCTTCCTCTCTCTCTGTATCCCTCTCTCTACTCTTTTCCTCTCTCTCTGTATCCCCTCTCTCTACCCTCTTTTCCTCTCTCTACCCTTTTTTTGTGTCCCCTCTCTACCCTCTTTTCCTCTCTCTCTCTCTCTGTATCCCTCTCTCTGCCCTCTTTTCCTCTCACTACCCTTTTTTTGTGTCCCCTCTCTCTCTCTCTCTCTCTCTCTCTCTCTCTCTCTCTCTAGCCTCTTTCCCTCTCTACCCTTTTTCTGTATTCTCTCTCTCCCTCTCTCCCTCTCTCCCTCTCTCCCTCTCTCTCTCTCTCTCTCTCTCTCTCTCTCTCTCTCTCTCTCTCTCTCTCTCTCTCTCTCTAGCCTCTTTCCCTCTCTACCCTTTTTCTGTATTCTCTCTCTCTCTCTCTCTCTCTCTCTCTCTCTCTCTCTAGCCTCTTTCCCTCTCTACCCTTTTTCTGTATTCTCTCTCTCTCTCTCTCTCTCTCTCTCTCTCTCTCTCTCTCTCTCTCTCTCTCTCTCTCTCTCTCTCTCTCTCTCTCTCTCTCTCTCTGCTGTATGGTGAGTCAGGGTGAGTGTGCCGTGGCTGGGTGGGCTCCAGCAGTT
>CM038721.1:41012978-41017978 GCA_021613375.1 Megaleporinus macrocephalus | reverse complement strand
TTATGTTCAGGTTCAGAATCAGGACTGACTGCAGCTCAGGACCTCTACAGCTCCACAGCCTGGAACCGTTCAGCTCTGTGTGGTGGGTGTGTTCCTCTCTGGTTCTGCTCGTGCTGAAGATGTTCAGGCTGATTTCTCCTCGATGTGCTCGAGCGAGTGAGATCTTAGAAGCTTCTCAAGTTTCATTCACAAAAAGCTTTATCGACACAGCCGTATTACTCTGTACAGGTTTTACCCTGCGTGTCATCACTGTCGGGAAAAACCAACAGAAGTTACTTTAGAAAAAAAAATACTCACTAATACAGGACCAGTTAGTACAGGACCAGTTAGTACAGGACCAGTTAGTACAGGACCAGTTAGTACAGGACCAGTTAGTACAGGACCAGTTAGTACAGAACCAATTAATGCAGAACCTGAGGTATTTATTCGTACTTTGTACTACCTCCTGGTTTCCTGGTAAATGACGTATCTGAATATCTCAGCAGGTAACGGGTGAGGGGGCCTATCTTTGAGGCTATGTCCTGAACGTGTTCGCCATATTTCCAGTGGGAAGGTGGTCGTGTAGCAGATCAAACTAGATTAGAATTGTCTCAGAAATCGATTGATGCAATCAGATTACTAATATCTCTCCATATGTTATCAACACAACGTTGCAACAACAACTACATTGAACAACATGATCAGTGTACTGTCCCCGGTGCTGAACTGTGTCTTCAGTTCTGTGTCAATTTTGATCAAAGTAATTTTAACTGTACATCTGCTGTTAATTATTATTATTGTTATTATTTTGATTGTAGTAATGTCAAGGAATACTCTCATTTTACTATCACAGGCGATTTTAACCATGTACTACTACTATTTCCTTCTCCTCCTTCGTTTTTCTTTTTTCTTTCTTTTTCTACTTCTGCTTTTTTTCTTCTTTTTTTCTTCTTTCTTCGCAAGTGATTTTAACTGTGTGCTGTTACTTCTGCCGTTTCTTATTATTTTTATGTATTTATTTATTTATTTAAATCCAGTTTGATGGAAGTCATGGATTACTTTCTCAGTACATGTTAACTATGTACCTGCCGCTATTTCTATTGTGGTGTTGGTGTTGGTGTTGGTGGTGGTCGTAGTAGTAGTAGTATATAAATCCAGTTTGATGGAAGTCATGGGTTGCTTTCTCCCACAGTACAAGTTAACTATGTACCTGCTATTATTATTATTATTATTATTAATAATAATAATAATAATAATAATATTAATATTATTATTATATAAATCCAGTTTGACGAAGTCATGGATTACTTTCTCAGTTACTACAACAGTACATGTTAACTATGTACCTGCTGTTATTTCTACTGTTATTTCTGTTATTAGTGTTATTAGTATTATTGATGTACCAGCTCTACATCCTCCCCGGCTGGAGGGTCCGTGAGCGGTTCCTGTGCGTCTCCCCTGTTATCGTTCCTCCTCCAGTGTCTCTGAACTGGGGGGGTTTAAGAGTAAGACTTCCTCCTGTTTGTCCGCGTGTGCCGGGGGTGTCGACTCGTCTGCTGAAAGGAGCTTTGAGCTTTGAGCTTTGTCCTGCGACTCCTGGAGAGTGTCAGCCGCCCTCCTTTGTTTACGAACGTTCAAAAGTTGGTGGGGGGAGTCAAAGCAGAGCAGACCAGCCTCGTGAACAGGAGGAAGGAGTTTTTTCTCCTTTTTCTTCTTTCTTGAAATGTTCCAGATACGAATCGGAGGAGATCTGGAGTATTGCGCTGTTTGCAGAGTAACATGAGAGAGCTCTTCTGAGACGTCCTGGTTATCTTGACGACTGCTTAAGGTAGCGCCTCGGAATAAGTGTGTTTGAGATGGAGCAGACGACGCGGCCGGTGAAAGAGTCTGAGAAGTTAATCTGTCTCAAGTCCTCGCCGGTCGGATGAGAGCGGCTCGTCGTCCTCACCTGCGCTCGGACGCTGCACTGATGTAACGGTCGTGGACTCTTGGAGTCTTTGAGGGAAAAGTTTTCTAAAGTCTGTAGATCTGATCCGACTTTGAGGCTAATTAAGGAATGGGGACAGCAGCGGTCCTGACTCTGTCTTGGTGTTCAGCCACCTTTCAGGTCGTTTTAATAACAGTCCTTTGATGTTTTGAAGTGTTCTGATCTAAACACTGTTTTAAATACTGTTAATATTTATTATTCACAACGTTTAATAAAGAATCAAATAACTCTGTTCTAAGAGTGGCGGTTCCGTCCGGTCCACTGGCCGTACAGGAGTGGGTTGTACCAGTCAGACGTTGGGATCTAAACCTTATACTACTTAAGTTACTGCACCTTGGGGCAGTGGTGGGCTGGAGGGTGGGGAGCCAGCCTTGTCCCAGAACAGACAGAACACAACAAGACTGAAGTGCCCTTAATTAAGACACCCTAATCTCCAGCTGCTCCCTGGGTAGTATGGATTGGGCTGCCCCCCACTCCGGGCAAGTGTGCTCACTAGTGTGTGTATGTACTGTATATGTGTATGTTTCACTGCCCCCTAGTGTATATATGCTCACTAATGAATATGGTTGTGGGTGTTTCTCTGCCCCCTAGTGTATGTGTGTTCAATAGTGTGTGTGTATGTATGTGCATGCGCATGTGCGGGTGTTTCACTGACAACACCCCCCCCTTGTGTGTTCGCTAGTGTGTGTGTTTGTGTGTGTATATATGTGAGTGTGTTCACTGCCTCCCGTGTGTGTGTTCACGTGTGTGTGTGTATGTGAGTGTGTTCACCCCCCAGTGTGTGTGTTCACGTGTGTGTGTGTTTCACTGACTGCCCTCTAGTGTATGTGTTCACTAGTGTGTATGTCTGTGTTCACTAGTTTGTGTGTGTGTATATGTGAGTGTGTTCACTGCCCCCCGTGTGTGTTCACTAGTGTGTGTGTGTGTGTGTGTGTGTGTGTGTTTCACTGACTGCCTCTAGTGTATGTGTTCACTAGTGTATGTGTTCACTAGTGTGTGTGTGTGTATATGTGAGTGTGTTCACCGCCCCCCCCAGTGTGTGTGTTCACGTGTGTGTGTGTGTGTGTGTGTGTGTGTGTGTGTTTCACTCCCTCCCTCCCTCTAGTCTATGTGTTCACTAGTGTGTATGTTGGTGTGTTCACTGCCCCTCAGTGTGTGTGTTCACTAGTGTTTGTGTATGTGGGTGTTTCACTGCAGGGATGTGTTTAATGTGGTGTGTGTGTGTGTGTAACACAGATATGGATAGTTCTAAATTCTAAAGGTGTATGGACTGAACTCTCTCTCGGTCTGGGATGGTTTGGCTGCAGAGTCGGAGGAGTGATACGATGATGTCACCAACAAAATGGAAAGAATTTATACACAAAAAACTCAAAGTCCTGAAATCTGAACGCTGAATGGAGCTCACTAGTAAAGTTGAGAAACAGTAAAACAAATGATATAAAATACTCTTTGTCCATATACTAGTAGAAACAGTTACACCTTCACTGCAGCTACATCAGAGCTGTGATTGAAACTAAGCTTTTAGAACCGAACGCTCTGCTTGGACTGGTTCTTGGTTCTGCTCCGGGGGTCTCTTACAGTTCAGTGTTTTGGGACCTCTGTTCTTCTCACTGTCCAGACAGGAACTTGTGCTTTCCAGATTTGTGAGGTGGGGTTTGTACGCTGTTCTCCTGCTTGGCTTTCTCCACTGTTTGTTTGATGGAGACGGCCGCTGTGTTCTCTCCTGCAGCAGAAAATCTGAGTTTATACAACATTTTCATCATATGGGCCCCAGCGTTCAGCTGCTGCCAGGGTAAACTGTAGACTTGGGGCCGGCAGCGGCGGAGACGAACGAGCAGCAACATTTAGTACATCAGTCAGTAGTTTATACTGAAAGTACATAGAATTCTGTCTTGGTCGGAGCTCGTCCTGATTAGTCCAGTCAGTGTGACAGTAGCAGTTACTTGAACTTGAGTGCTGAGGAGTTGTAGTTGTGTATGGTGGGTAGATTTTTAGCTGGAGGCGATGTTTACGTTTGAGTTTCCGTGTTTTTATTAAATATATAGATGACCCGGATCGCTTTGGCTCAGTTGAATGACAGATGTCCAGGAAAGCTGTGACCCCAAGAGTCACAGCTAGTGCTGGACTTGTTTTCAACCTTCCAGACATGCCCATCAACCATAATGTTAACACCACCTATTAGTATCTTCACTATATCAGCTCCACTGACCATACAGGAGCTCCACTCACTGTCCACTATATCAGCTCCACTGACCATACAGGAGCTCCACTCACTGTCCACTGTATCAGCTCCACTGACCATACAGGACCTCCACTCACTGTCCACTGTATCAGCTCCACTGACCATACAGGTGCTCCACTCACTGTCCACTGTATCAGCTCCACTGACCATACAGGAGCTCCACTCACTGTCCACTGTATCAGCTCCACTGACCATACAGGAGCTCCACTCACTGTCCACTGTATCAGCTCCACTGACCATACAGGACCTCCACTCACTGTCCACTGTATCAGCTCCACTGACCATACAGGACCTCCACTCACTGTCCACTGTATCAGCTCCACTGACCATACAGGACCTCCACTCACTGTCCACTGTATCAGCTCCACTGACCATACAGGACCTCCACTTACAGACTGTAGTTCATCTGATTCTCTGTATACTTTATTACTCTGTTCTTTAATGATCAGGACCCCCACAGGACCACCACAGAGCAGATACTATTAGGGAGGTGGGTCATTCTCAGCACTGCAGTGACACTGAGTGGAGTTTAACAATGTGTCCACTCACTGTCAGTATTTTATTTATTTATTAATTAATTAATGAATTTATTTATTTATTTATTTATGTATACGGGCCTCTCGTGGGCTCGTGCCACCCTCTTGGAATTTTGGAACCGGTTCCGAACTGTGACACCCTGAGAAACTGAACAGTGCTCAGAGTGGCCGAGCGCCGGAGCGCATACCTTCGAGCATTAAGAAGAAATGCGTGACGTCACAGCCCTAAATATATCCGTTTTGTTTACTCTGCGAG
>CM038721.1:40967978-41007978 GCA_021613375.1 Megaleporinus macrocephalus | reverse complement strand
GACCACCATATCACTTAGTCCTCAGACTTTTAGACCACCATATCACTTAGTCCTCAGACTTTTAGACCACCACATCACTTAGTCCTGAGACTTTTAGACCACCATATCACTTAGTCCTGAGACTTTTAGACCACCATATCACTTAGTCCTGAGACTTCTAGACCACCACATCACTTAGTCCTGAGACTTTTAGACCACCATATCACTTAGTCCTGAGACTTCTAGACCACCACATCACTTAGTCCTGAGACTTTTAGACCACCATATCACTTAGTCCTGATACTTTTAGACCACCATATCACTTAGTCCTAAAACTTCTAGACCACCATATCACTTAGTCCTGAGACTTTTAGACCACCATATCACTTAGCCCTGAGACTTTTAGACCACCATATCACTTAGTCCTGAGACTTTTAGACCACCATATCACTTAGTCCTGAGACTTTTAGACCACCATATCACTTAGTCCTGAGACTTTTAGACCACCATATCACTTAGTCCTGAGACTTCTAGACCACCACATCACTTAGTCCTGAGACTTTTAGACCACCATATCACTTAGTCCTGATACTTTTAGACCACCATATCACTTAGTCCTAAAATTTCTAGACCACCATATCACTTAGTCCTGAGACTTTTAGACCACCATATCACTTAGTCCTGAGACTTTTAGACCACCATATCACTTAGTCCTGAGACTTTTAGACCACCATATCACTTAGTCCTGAGACTTTTAGTCAAACCCACAACAGCAGCTCATCTTGAGTGTAAACAGTATGTAGCTAAATAACCAACATTATTCATGACAACAGCCTAGCAACCAGCCTAGCAACCAGCCTAACAACCAGCTACACTCAGATATAGAGGTACAGTTATTATAGTAAATATGATTAAAGTGAAACTCGCTCTCATACAACTCTATAAATCTATACAGTCCCATAGTGATAATCTTCAGACTGAGATGATCTACAGATGATGGAGTGAGAGGACGCTCCTTTCCAGTGTGTTTGTTTAAAGTTGACAGGTTTAGTTACTTTCTGGATATTTGGGGGTCTTTTAGGTTGTTTGTGTACGGGGGTCCACTGTACATCCAATTACTGCAGCCAGAAACAACACCACCTTTCTGTCATTGTGTATTACTGTAAGTGTGTCTTCTAGTGTTGTTGTCCACCGTCTACGTCCCACGCATAACACCTACAGCAGTTTCTGAACAGTGGGCGGAGCTAAACAGTCTTTTAAGCCGTATTTCTTGACTTTGTAAACAATAAAACGTTTGCTGACTTTAATAATCACAAGTTAGGATCTTAATCTCAGCTGTAGTTATGAGTTTGATGTTTTCATGTTAGCTGGTGCTCAGACTTTAAAGGAACAGTAACAGTCAGGCTGGTTAATTGTAAGAGATAAACATGAGACAGAAAACGATCATGTAGAAATGAATTACGGCTGTTTTCGATACACAGATGTTATAAGTGGACCGTGGGGGAAAATTAAATAAGAAAAATGTACCGCATGCTCCTTTAAAATGCTTTATCGAGTGTCTAATGAAGGTATTGCATGGAGAGGTGTTTAGAGTACCAGGAAGCATCTCTGTGGTTCTCCTGTAGAAGTTAGCTCAGCGTTATAAATACGTTTCCAGGCGAGTTCCATTGAATAATAACTGGATTATATCCGTCTCTGCGCTACAGAAGCTTGAGTAACTTTTTTTTCTGTTTAATTGTCTAATAAGACTTCAGTGTTATGAGGCTGGAGGCTCCCTGGAGCGTTAGCGGATAGCAGTCCTCTAATAGAGCGAGCTCGGTCCTGTGAATCCTCGTCTCGGGCCGCTCCTCCTCCTCCTCCTCCTCGTCTTCTCTGCAGCGCAGGGAGGGCCGCCGAACCATAATCACCTTGTGTAAATTGTTTAAAGAAACTTTCTTGACACATCTGCCTCGACTTAGCAGAGTTGGTAAAAGGTATTCGAGTCGAGTTACAGGAGAACTCGTGAAGAGGCTCTTTCTTATTTCAAACGCCGGCTTTGGCGAGAGCCAGGAAAATGTGATGAGGAAACGAAGCCATCCGAGCTTTTCCTCTTCTTCTTCTCCTTCTTCTCCTTCTTCTTCTTATGCCATTTTTCTGATGTTTGCTTGAGAACACTTGATTAATCTATCTATCTATACACACACACACATACATATAAGAAAATATTGTATATTGTCAAAATCACAGTATCAATACACAGATTCCTGGCACGCAATGAATCATTGAGTTGTGTTTAAACCTCTAACCACTAGATGGCAGTGTTGTAATCCATTTTCAGCTCCACTCCAACATTAACAAGCAGCACAAGGGCGCAGTGCTGTTGTAAGCATTGATAAACCTGTTCATACAGTGGTGTGTTTTATATACATGTTTTTCTTTTGAGAATAATTAATTATTAAGTAGTAAGTTAACACTAATGCAGGAGATAATGACCTGGTCATACGGGTGGGGGCTAGGTGGCGCTGTAGTCAGCTGGACTTTAATAGTGTGTGTTTGCTGGTTTGGGGTTAGATCATGTTCAGATCTCCTTAGAGCATGTCTGTGCTGCGGTGTCCTCCAGAATAAAGCTTATACTTAGAACTGGTCTCGCAAGAAAACTAGTTCCAGCAGTGATGTATGTGTTGTGTATTGTGTAATGTTGTTTTTAGCCCTCGGTTCACCACAAACCCTGTACTGTGGCCCCTCAAGGTCAAAAAGTTTGTGCACCCTTTGTGTATTTGTGACTGTTTTCAGCTTCGACAGACCTTTTGAAACAGCTGACTTTATTGTTGTTCATGTTGTTGTTGTTGTTGTTATTATTATTATTATTGTTATAGTTGTTGTGTTACTGGTGAACCTTTCTAGCCTATTAACGTCTGTTCTCTCGTTCTGTTTTCTGTGCAGGACTCCAGAGCAGTGTCCGAGTGTGGTCTCCCTCCTGTCTGAGAGCTACAACCCTCACGTCCGCTGCGGGGCAGCCATGGCTCTGGGCATCTGCTGCGCTGGCACCGGATACAAGGTGGGTTAAATTGTTCCGCAGCCAATCAGCAGCATCGCAATGTTCCTGCGGGGCAGATACGAAGGACCTCTGTCTCTGACCATCCAACTGGAAGGCGGTCAGTCCTTATTTCAGTCTGTCTTGTGTTCAAGACTTTAGGAGAAACTCAGAAGTGACATGAACGTTGGTCTGGCTGCGAAATCACTTGTTTGGCAAAGCCGGAAACGTTCTAGACTCATGTAATGGGGGGCCACACATTAGAAAAAGCCCACCGACCATCATTCATACACCTGGGGTTTGGTTATTTTTGTTTGAGTGTTCTTTCTCTTCACGCTGTGCTGACAAGAAGTGCCTAGAAAAGCTGTTTACAGGCTTTTACGCTCCCATCTTTCAGACACGCCGAGCTTTGTGCTCAAGCTGTTTAAGTGAAGGGCAGTTTGTGTCTGATGAATGAGTTTAGGAGCAATTTGAAAGCAACTGCTGACTTTCTTTCTCTCTTCTTTCTTTCTTTATGTTTAGTTTCTCCTCGTTTCAGCTGCCGTACTGGACGCCTCCCAGCTTTCTGCTGTTGTGTAGAGTGTCTGGTTGTACCAGTATTTCCAATCGGAGCGCATTTTAAGGCTAGATGGAGGCTTTAACGAAGACTTTAGTTTTTTTTTCATATTTTATAAGAGTTAATTGTCTTGATTCTGTAGGTCTGTGGTTACAGGTCTGTGTTTGTTTGTGATTCCACTGGAATTGATGGTCACTCTCTCTCTATCTGGGGTCGACCAGAGGAGGATGGGTTCCTCCCTTGAGCCTGGGTTCCTCTCAAGGTTTCTTCCTTCCACTGTCGACTCTGGCTGGTTCTAGGGGGTCTTGGACCCAGATACCCTTTCTCACGTTCATGTGCTTATGCGTTGACTCTTCTCTTTCATAATTTGCTTTTCTCTAAAGCTGCTTTGAGACAACACTGGTTGTAAAAAGCGCTATACAAATAAATATTGACTGATTAATGGATTGATTGATTGATTGATCTGTTATATTCATTCAAACAGGCTTACTTTGCATTGCTATTGGGATCATGGTATCTGTAAATTTTTATAGGTACAGGCTTTGAGCTGCTCACTATCCATACTTATAGATCCCTTCCTTTTCTGTCCTCTCTGATTGGCTGTTCACGTTAATGAAATTGTTAAATTTAAATTAGCTAAAGATAAAATTCTCTTTTCAACATGGTTTACATGTTTATTGTGTTTAGTTTGTATTTATGTACGTGTCTGCTCTACATCACGGCCTCTCGAAGATTGAATTTGACAGTAAATATTCCCAATTAAGCATGACTGCCCAAACAGGAAGTGGATGCGGTCAGGGTTTCTGCCCGTGGGGTGAGGTTTTTGGACGAGTGCTCGTTTTCTACAGAGTCGTTTGTTTACGTTCCCCCGCGACTCTTTGTTTTCCCTTGTAAGGCCCTGTTGCGCTGGAGCTCCTGGTTCTTTTATTTTTTGGGCTGAGGAGAGAAAGCCGATCTGTTTAACTGGCCGAGAGACTGGAAGCTCCTTCTTCAGCCTTGGATCGTCTTTCTTTGCCGAGAACCAAGCGAGGGGTGGGGGTGAAGAGGGGGTGGGAGTGTATTGTTTTGTGGCTTTCTGTGTTGTGTCTGCGTCTGGACTCCGGAGTGCCGGCGCTGCCAGGAGGTTGTCTCCAGCCCCAGGTTTGCTCTGATGCAGCAAAGTCTGGTAGATCCCTCAGATCAGCACCTCCGAGAACACCACAGCTTCATTTCCGCAGGGAAACCTGCAGCACCTGCGCACACAAGCTCGTCAGCGTCGACCTCATGATGCCTCTCTGAGGAATCCCCAGTGCCGCCTTTACCCTCCTGTTATGTTACGGGTCAATTTGAGACGTTTCTAATGCATGTTCTTTGAAAAACTAGGGTCTCCAAAATTACATCTTTACAGTACTGACTTGTAATGTAATATATGTAATATATAATTTTGTCCAAGCTTTTTCGGAGCATTTCTGTTTTTGGCCCGTTGCTTGTTTTTGTGTTTATATTGTGCGGTCAACTTTTTTTTTTCCTACATAACCAAAATGTAAACCAAGTCACTCAGAGTGGTTTGATCTGAAGTCCTTCGTTCTGGAGAAACCTTTGCGACAGTGATTATAGGAATCAGATGTTGGAAGCTGTGTCTTTAATAACACCCAGAAAATTATTTCATAAAATAGTCAGAAAACGTATTTCTTGGTTACTGAGAGTTACTGCTTTTGCCATCACCATCATAAAGACTCCATATATAAACCCAGAAGACACGTGTAGGTTCACTGTTGGGTTTGGTAGTCAATACAGTGTTTATATTTGTGTTGTAGACACGGAGACCCCTGGTTACCATCACCACCACTGTAAACATTATCACCACCACTGTAAACATCACCACCACCTCTGTAAACTTCACCACTATCACCACCACAGCAAAACACCATCACCACCACTGTAAACACCATCATCACCACCACCACTGTAAACTTCACCACTATCACCACCACAGCAAAACACCATCATCACCACCACCACTGTAAACTTCACCACTATCACCACCACAGCAAAACACCATCACCACCGCTGTAAACACCATCATCATCACCACCGCTGTAAACACCACCACCACTGTAAACACCATCACAATCACTGTAAACAACATTTCCACCACTGTAAACACCATCACCATAAACAATACCACCACCCCTGTAAACACCATCACCACCACCACTGTAAACATCAAAATCACCACCACTGTAAACATCACCACCACCATCACTGTAAACATCATAATCACCACCACTGTAAACACCATCACCACTGTAAACACAATCACCACCAATACTGTAAACATCATAATCACCACCACTGTAAACACCGCCATCACTGTAAACATCATAATCACCACCACTGTAAACACCATCACCACTGTAAACATCACCACCACCACCACCACTGTAAACACCGCCATCACTGTAAACATCATAATCACCACCACTGTAAACACCATCACCACTGTAAACATCACCACCACCACCACCACTGTAAACATCACCACCACTGTAAACACCATCGCCACCACCACTGTAAACACCATCACCACTGTAAACACCATCACCACCACCACTGTAAACACCATCACCACTGTAAACACAATCACCACCACTGTAAACACCATCACCTCCACTGTAAATCGTTGTTTTTCTTGTTGAAGTGATGAGGACTGTTGTTCCAGCTGATACTCTGTAGGTGGTCTATTTAAAGGTGATACAGTGATTAAGCGTTGTTCTGCTTCTGGCTGTCAGGAAGCCATCTAAAGCTAGCTTGTTTATATCTCAGATTTGCTGCAATTAAAAAGTAAAGCATGAGTAAACGAGAGGAAATGTTGATGAGCAGCAGATTTCTAAAACTGATGATGGTGTTTTCTGCAAGTTTATAATTGATATCTAACACATATCTGTCTTAACAGGAGGCCATAAACCTGCTGGAGCCCATGACCAACGACCCGGTGAACTACGTCAGGCAGGGAGCCCTCATCGCCTCAGCACTTATCATGATCCAGCAGTCGGAGGTCACCTGCCCAAAGGTAGGAGTACACATCAGAATTAATCTTTCTCAGTGTTTAGTTTGGATCAGATTAACCATTTCCTAATGAAAATACATGGTCTCGGAATTATAACAGCAAGTAAGACAAAAGATACAGTACTGTGCAAAAGTTTGGGGACATTATTATATTTAAAAAGCTGATTTTCCAGACAGGAAGTTTTTATTTACTCAGTAAACACTATTATTAAATATTAATCAGTATTAATAGGGTAAGTAGTGCTTTTACACTTTATTATTAAATATTAATCAGAATTAATAGAGTAAGTAGAGCTTTTCCATACGTCAGTGTGTTTATTTAACTCTTTCCAAGCTTCTCCTAAACAACCCAGTATTATTATCAGTTCTCATCTAATACCTGCTTTGACTGCTCAGTACTTCATTAAGATAAATCAAGATTTGCTGCTGAAGGAACTGAACACATTCATACAATGTCTGGGGCGTCCAGGAGAAATCTGGAACCTAACTTTGTTCTTCAAACTGGATCAAGATCTGATCTACTTCTCTCACTATAACATATTCATGATACTTTCTATTGTATGTATGATTATTTACATCTGTTCTAATCAGATCTGGTGATATAAATACACTTATTGATCAGATTAAGGCTTTTACACTGTCAGCTCAGGTGCCTCAGACTTCTGCTCAGTAGTGTAGATATATGGGGAAGTGTCAGAGATCAACCCGGAACTCTCGAATCGCTGCATCGTTTAAGAATGGTCTCAGAGTAAGTTCTGATATTAGGCTTTGTGGGCTCATGTGACTGATGTCATGGAACTCTGAGACCCTCAATTCCACGTTTTCTTCAAACTTTCATTGTCTGTTATGGGTTTGTGGCCAGTTTCTTGCTGCAGCTTCTCAAGCTCCTCTCCTGAAATCTCTCTTTTATGTCTCGTATTGATTAAATTATTCAGAGTTTCTTGCACCCTCAAGTGCGATGAAAGCCCTCAGATCTATCAGCCAGAACTTGATGAAATATATTAGTGCTTTGATTGCTTCTGAAATTACCCTCTCCACTAGAACAGGGTGAACTGCTTGCACACGCAGTCTCGATACATTAAAGTGACCTTTTGGAACTGGCGGCCCACACAAGCGACCGCAGAAGCTTCCTCGGCCCGCACGACTCTACTGACCAGATAGTATGAAATACAGATGAACGTAACAGAAATCAGTGCAACCTCTTATTAATAGGTAGCATCAATACCACTTTTTCCTTACCGATACTAATACCGATAACAGCTTCTCAGGTGTCTGCCGATACCAACTCTGACTTAAATGCTTGATATATGGCTATAAATCCTGATATTTATAGTGTTCCAATTTTTATATGTTGTATTTTTTATGTCTTATCCTGAATAAGTTATAATAACCTTGAAAGAACCATTTACTGGTTTAGGAACTGCACATTAAAAAGTTTCAGAGCCATGAAAAAAAGCTTCATGGTATCGGCGCTCTCTATTGCAGATACCGATACTGTAAGTGCCAGTATCGATACCAATACCGCATCAGTATCGGTGTAACACTACTTATTAATACACATTATTATGACCATTTCCTACTGCGGCACCGCAAAGCTCATGAAGGAATGTTTCCATGGCATTCTCTGGACCCACTCATCCATGTGGAAGACACACTCAACCGATTTGGGTCTGAATCCATCCTTGCAGATCCTGTACACCATACATGTTGATTGTCTTCTCTGGGGCGGATGGGATCTTCCAGCAATCTTCTAGAAATGTCCCACGTTGGTTGGAAGAGCTGATCAAGACTTCCAGATACTACACTGGCCCTCTAATTCCCCAGACTTGAACCCAATTGAGCATCTGTGGGACCACCTGGATGGTGATGTTGGCTCTATGGATCCTTCTCCACGCTCCCTCCAGCAGCTGTGGGATGCACTGCAGTCAGCATGATACCTCCAGATACCTGTGACCTCCTATCAGGACCTTACTGAGTCTCCCAGTGCATCTAGCTGCTGTATGAGCTGCACACGGCGGCTACTCTGGATGTCAGCTGGTCATAATAATGTGACTCCACTGTGTAAATCACTGGATGTTTGGCTCTATGAGGTACAAGTGCTACATGCCGTTCGGTAGAGATGAGTTGTGAAAGGATGTTTGACTCACTTGAGTAGGTTTAGGTTCGTATCTGTTCGTCCTCCTTAGTTTTATGTAGCTACTGGTTTTCTGTTCTCAGGCGTGTGAGCTTAAAAGCCTTTGCACAGTTTTTGATGACAGTGAATTAATTTGATCCCTCGTCTAACTGACCTTGCAGACCAAATGGGATTTTTTAAATGGCTCAGGTATTTACGAGCAGTGACAGGATTCATTTGTCGTCTGCGTTCTCACAGCTGGTGTCTCCAAAATCAGCCCAAACGGGCTCAAACGTTTAAACGATATCTGACAGCCTCTCAAAAAGTTCCAGCTCTAGAGTGAGGTGGTGAAACTCCGCGCTGCTCTTTCCCGAGCTGGGAAGAAGCCCACCAGTCGCATCACTTTCCCCGTCTACTGAGAAGCCTTTCCTTTCAAAAGGACTGGTTCGTAACCAGTTTGTAATCCATGATGAAGGAATTCCATACACACTCAAGGAGAAACGTTTCCACTGGAAGGGTAAACACAGCGAGCGCTTGGTTGGACTGATATACGAGGCTGAAGTAAATGTTTCATTTGCAAATAAATGGCCGTATTTAAAATAACATTTGGTTAAATTATTATTGGGAGAGTGTAAAACTTTATTTCCTTGGCTGCTGCGGCTGCTGCGGCTGCGGCTCAGACGGCTGGTAGATTGGTGCTGGTTCATTAGGTTCTTTATTGCGTACACAAGCAGCGTCCCAACAGAAACAGTGAAGGAATGCAGTGTTTATGCTGATATATACAGTGTATTCTCGTAAACAGACCAACAAACGTAGCTTAAACTCTTTGAAAAGGTGACCGAGTCTCCTGAGTAGGTGGATTGGCTGTATGTCACATGGTGAGAAAGCCAGCAGTCATGAAAGCAGGTCAGGTTTTTAGTGTGGATCTCTTTAAATCACTTGGAAGTTGTGGTCAGGTCCTCCAACCAATGCTGGACATTTCTAGTCGTGTGACGCGTCTCATTGTCTTGCTGGAAGATCCCATCAGCGTGTATGGTGTACGTGATCTGCAAGGATGGGCACTTAACCTGTATCGGTTGAGAGGGTCTTCCACACGGATGAGTGGGTCCAGAGAATGTCCGGTAAACATTCCCCAGACCAGAACGCTGTGAAAACTGGTGGTCATAATAATGTGACTTGATTGTGTATATCTGTGCATTACAACGATGGCATCTGATCATGTCAACGAAGCAGCAGTACAGATCAATCAATTCCTACATCCTCATCAGCTACAGAGCTAACCCAGTGAAGCACTTGTGTACACACACTAGTGAAAACACACACTAGGGGGCAGTGAAACACACACACATACACTAGGGGGCAGTGAAACACACACATACACTAGGGGGCAGTGAAACACTTGCATACACACACACACACTAGGGGGCAGCGAAACACACACACATACACTAGGGGGCAGTGAAACACACACATACACTAGGGGGCAGTGAAACACACACACACACTAGGGGCAGTGAAACACTTGCATACACACACACTAGGGTGCAGTGAAACACACACACATACACTAGGGGGCAGTGAAACACACACACATACACTAGGGGGCAGTGAAACACACACATACACTAGGGGGCAGTGAAACACACACATACACTAGGGGGCAGTGAAACACACACATACACTAGGGGGCAGTGAAACACTTGCATACACACACACACACACACTAGGGGGCAGTGAAACACACACTAGGGGGCAGTGAAACACTTGCATACACACACACACTAGGGGGCAGTGAAACACACACTAGGGGGCAGTGAAACACACACACATACACTAGGGGGCAGTGAAACACACACATACACTAGGGGGCAGTGAAACACACACATACACTAGGGGGCAGTGAAACACACACACATACACTAGGGGGCAGTGAAACACACACATACACTAGGGGCAGTGAAACACTTGCACACACACACACACATTAGGGGGCAGTGAAACACTTGCATACACACACACACACTAGGCGGCAGTGAAACACACACTAGGGGGCAGTGAAACACACCCACATACACTAGGCGGCAGTGAAACACACACTAGGGGGCAGTGAAACACACCCACATACACTAGGCGGCAGTGAAACACACATATATACACACACTAGTGAACACACGCTAGAGAACAGTGAAACTTGCATATACACACACACTAATGAGCAGTGGAACACTCACATATACACACACACACTAGTGAACAGACACACTAGGGGGCAGTGAGCACACTGGCCTGGAGCTGTGGGCAGCCCTGTCACAATGCCCGGGGAGCAGTGAGGTGTTAGGTGCTTTACTCAAGGGCACTTCAGTCGTGGGTTGTCGGTTCATGGAATCAAACCAGCAACCTTCCGGTCACATGACTGGTTCCCAAACCTCCAGCTCACGAGCGCAGTTACCGTGAAATGTGACAGCTGTGGAAAATTACTCACCTTAAATAATTACGATTAAGTGATTTGTAATAATTGGCAGAGCCTCAGAGTTGGTACGTACAATGACATCATGTAAACGCCCGTGGATTCCCGTACAAGCAGTCCAGGCTGTCCATATGCGTCTACCACGGACGCTTGTGCAGTACGTCTCTCGCTGTCTGGTGTCCTCTGGACGTTTTCTTCACATTTTACAGTATAATTATATTAAGGCTGCAAATTTTATGGCGGTATAAAAACGGGCCCGGATTTGAAATACAGCTTTTGTGGTGAAAGAGATGGAAATCTAATCTACAGGGTTTAATTTCTACGCAGTGTAATTCACTGTTTGTGGTCAAACTGAGCTCATTTCCAGGGCCTGGCACGGAGATTCATTTAAAACTCGCAAAGACATTAAAATGAGTCCTCGCTGGAAATAATTCCTACTGCGTGCTCACGGACCGCGCTACTATTACCGTCTTCCATTTAGTTTTATTAATGAGGAAATTATAGCCGGGAGACTTCGCCGCTTGCCGGGGGAACGTGTTCTTTGTAGGGACGGCCAGAACTGAACATTTGTTCCAGTGTGAGCGGGTTGTGTTAATGACACCTGGAAGCACACAGAATTCGGGTGTGACTGAATGTTGGAGATCAAATCTCTGAAAAATGTCAGCACTCGTTCCAAATAATAAACATTCTCAGCAGACTGAGTCAGTTAAAACGAACTGGAAGCCCAAACGCAGTTTTATTTAGATTTACACAAAATTTCAGCATTTACAGCTGAGCAGACTCTTACAGCTGTGTTTGTAGACTCTCCACAATGTAGTTTGTCTACATTCAGTAATATTTAACATGCAGTAAATGTTAATAAATAAATAAAAGGATTCTTCACTGTGAGTTGATTGCGATAGGGCCTCATTGCTTGTTGTGTGTGTACACGGTGAGTCAAAAGTCTCAGGACACCCTTTTATTTCAGAAACAAAAGAGAAAATGACGTATATCGTTTTTCCAGTGTTCAATGTGGTTGATGTTGCAACTTTCTGTGTTGATAACATTTGAACCACAAGAGAAATCGATTTCTGAGACAATTCTGGTCCTCTTTGATCTGCTACACGACCACCTACCCATTGGAAAACCTTGCCCTTGAGCCATTATGTTCGAGATATGTGTGTGTGTGTGTGTATGTGTGTATATATATATATATATATATATATATATGTGTTAGTGCTCAAAAGTTTGGGATCACAGTGAAATGTTCTTGTTTTAATGGAGTATCTTCTTCCTTAACACAACAATGGACTGACGGGTCTCTAAAGAAAGTTGTTTCTTTCTGGTCATTGTGAGTCGGTCAGCAAGCCATCAACTGCTGATCTTCAGATACTAAACTAACCTAGAATGTTGTTCCCTTTTATACTCACTTATTAGTAGAATGTTTTTCAGCTGTGCATCACAATTGATCAAGAGTGTCCTAACAACCAATTAGTCCAATAACATCCTTAACTTGGATTGGCGGCCGTACCAGGAGATTTAGACAGAGGACTGAGAATTACTGATAATAGGACTTTATGCTAAATATATACATTTTTATTCTTTAATAATCATCTGATACACTTACATTAATGTGTGTGTGTGTGTGTGTGTTTGTGTATATATATATATATATATATATATATATATATATATATATATATATATATATATATATATATATATATATATATATATATATATATATATATATATAGATAGATAGATATAGATGTGTGTATATGTATATATACACACATACAAGGTGTAATAAATATCTCTAGTAGATGTTCCTCATAGTTCCCCTGTAGATCATCAGTTATTTCTCTCATTATTGTCACCATAAGATCATGTGGGATACTCTTCTTAAGCCTCCAATCCCTCTTTCCAATGTGCCACCTAGTCACTTGGACTGCTCCTACAACCTCAAAGAATGGGTTGCTCTCAGTAGCTCATTGAACTCCAGTGTGGTACCATGGCAGGACATCACCTGTGCAACTGTTCCAGCATGACTGCACTCCAGTGCACAAAGCAGCTTCATAAAGACATGGAGGAGTGAGTTTGGTGTGGAAGAACTTGACTGGTCCTGACCTCAACCTGATAGAACACCTTTGGGATGAATCAGAGTGGAGACTGTGAGACAGACCTTCTCGTGCAACATAAGTGTCTGACCTCACAAATGGTCTTCTGGAAGAATGGTCAAACATTCCCATAAACACATTCCAAAACGCGTGGAGAGCCTTCCCAGAGGAGCTGAAGCTGTTAGAGCTGCAAAGGTTGGGCCGACATCATGTCAAACCCTATGGACCGAGAATGAAATGTCACTGTAAACGTCCCGTATAGTTTGTATTTATAAGTCATATGTTGAAGGTTCATCCATTTAATTGTGATACACTTCAGAGCTGCTGTAATTAATATCCTTAGTTGATGTTCCTCACAGTTCCTCTGTAGATAATCAGGTGTTGCCACCATAAGATCATGTGGGATACTCTTCTGAAACACTTCCGTAAGATTATCACCTCTTTCCAATGTGCCTGTAATTTGGGGTTTAGTCAGATTATCTGAGCCATGGGTTTCAGAAATATCTAGTTCTGCTTTAATTCCATCCATGTGTTTGAGTTTTTCGCTGGAATCGCTTCTGCGTATTTTTCTTTCCGGGTATTCGTGTTTTAGCTGTGTTTATTTCTAATTCCCGTCTCTGCTGTACACAAATGCATTCATAGCAGCCAGGTTGGACAAGCTCTGCAGAACGTTGGCAGGAATTCCTTTTAACGTAATGAGAAAACTGAGGACCACCAATCCGGTTTAGTCAAAATACATAAACATTGGTCCGCTACGGTGTTACAGTTGTTTCATTGTTGGTCACAAGTTTGGAATCAGTTTACGCCGCCGTGTTGTTGCTCCTCACTGACCGCTGTTCACTCTCTCTGTAGGTCAACCAGTTCAGACAGCTGTATGCCAAGGTGATCAACGATAAGCATGATGACGTGATGGCCAAGTTTGGAGCCATCCTGGCTCAGGGCATTCTGGACGCAGGTTAGTATTTCCAAGTACAAGAGCCTAACTCCCCCCAGCACCCACCCACCCACCCACCCATTAAACTGACTAGTAGTTTTAACTACAGATGCACAAACTGGAAACTTGTGTAAACCCTGTGCAGCTCAGTCCTGGATCCTCTGAGGTAGAAAATAGTCACTGTTTAAAGAAAAATAAGTTTACAGAAGAGATTATCGATGTTCAGTACCTACACTGTTTCACTTTACTTTCACTTTTAGTATATAAAGATCTTAATCAGTTTTGGAGCGCTTGATTTGGTGCCTACGTGATGAAATAGTCCCACAGAGGACAACCACTACTGTGTTCAGCGATAGGATTCTTTAGACAGTGAAGTGATGTACAACAGTGAGAGATACTTGTTTGGTTGTTTCATTGGTTTGGTTGGCTGTTTTGTTGGTTGGTTAGTTGGTTCGTTTGTTTATTGGTTGGTTGGTTAGTTGGTTTATTGATTTATTGGTTAATTGGTTTGTTGATTTTCGTTGATTTTTGTTGATGGTTCATTAGTTCATTGATTGGTTAGTTGATTGGTTCGTTGATTGGTTCGTTTGTTGATTTGATTCGTTGATTGATTGGTTCGTTGTTTGGATGGTTGTTTTTATTGGTTTGGTTGGTTGCTTTGGTTGTTTCGCTGGTTAGTGGTTTGACTGGTTGCTTGACTGTTTTGTTGGTTGGTTGGTTGGTTCATTCGTTGATTTGTTCTTTCGTTGATTTGGTTCATTGCTTGATTGGTTGGTTCATTCATTGGTTGGTTGTTTGGTTGGCTGTTTTGTTGGTTGGTTAGTTGGTTTGTTTGTTGATTGGTTGATTGGTTAGTTGGTTTATTGATTTATTGGTTAGTTGGTTTGTTGATTTTTGTTGATGTTTGTTGATGTTGGTTCATTCGTTCGTTGATTGGTTTGTTCGTTGATTTGATTTGTTGATTGATTGGTTGGTTCATTCATTGATTGGTTCGTTGTTTGGATGGTTGTTTTCGTTGGTTGGTTGTTTTGTTTTGGTTGGTTGGTTGGTTGGTTGTTTTTCCTGGACGCCCCAGACATTGTATGAATGTGTTCAGTTCCTTCAGCAGCAAATCTTGATTTATCTTAATGAAGTACTGAGCAGTCAAAGCAGGTATTAGATGAGAACTGATAATAATACTGGGTTGTTTAGGAGAAGCTTGGAAAGAGTTAAATAATCACACTGACGTATGGAAAAGCACTACTTACTCTATTAATACTGTTTGATTGTGTAAGGGGTGTGATTGTGTTGAATATCGGGAAATTGTTTTCTGATTGGTTGGCTGTTCGCGAAGGCTCACTAGAAGGACTGCCCTGAGTTTGAAGCGTGCTCGCCCTTCCTGGAATGCCGTTAGCGTGTTGCTTTGTGTCCAGGTGATGTTCTTGCCTGGAAGTCGACACTCATTGTGACGGCAGTGTTTCCGAGACTGCTGCTTGTCTGGAACAGATCAATATTCATGTGTGTTAGTGCCCCTCTGATCTCGCTCAGGAACGACCCTGTGACTCCGCCCCCAGCAGGCCTGGGCTTGCTTTGCATTCCTTCGTGTGTGTGTATGTGTGTGTGTGTGTGTGTGTGTGTGATAGGGGAGGTCTGACAGAGCTGCGTAGCGTCACCCCAGAAGCTTGGACACGCATGCACGCCAGAGTGCAGAATGCACTCGTAATGCAAACATTAGCACACTCGCTCGTATTTTCTGCTCAGCGTTGAGTGATTTGTGCTGAACATGCTCTGCAGGAGAGCGTATGTGAAGTACAGGCTGGAAACCAAACCAGACACAGTTTACGTAAGAACACGGTTTTGTTTAACAGCTGGAGAGAGAGAGCGCTAACAGGCTAGTCCCACAGTTGAAGCCTTTATTACAGAAATGTGTCGTACAAGGTGAAGGAAGTGGCACTGAATTTAAAATTTAGAACTATTTGCCACTTGTGTTTACACAGGGCAGAAGCATTTAACCCATCCGTGCAGTGAAACACACACACACACACACTAGGAGGAAGTGAAACACACACCTACATACGCACTAGTGAACATACACACTAGCGGGGCAGTTAAACACGCACATACATACACACTAGGAGGCAGTGAAACACACACCTACATACACACTAGTGAGCACACACTAGGGGGGCAGTTAAACACCCACATATACATATATATATATATACACGCACACTGTGTCAGTAAGCAGATTTCAGGCAGTTTTTTGAGTGTATATATATATATATGTGTGTGTGTGTGTGTGTGTATATATATGTATATATATATATGTATATATATATATATGTATATATATATATATATATGTATATGTATATATATATATATATATATATCACACACACACATATGTATCTATGTATTTATATATATATATATATATGTATATGTATGTACTAGGGCTGTGTATTGACAAGAACCTGGCAATTTTGTATATCAAGATATACAAAATTTACTGCAAGCAGAGTGATATATTGTGATTTTTCAAATCCTACTATTAAAACACACCACTGTATGAACAGGTTTGCTGATGCTTACAATAGCATTGCGCCCTTGTGCTGCTTGTTTATGTTGGAGTGGAGCTGAAAATGGATTACAACACTGCCATCTAGTGGTCAGAGGTTTAAACACAACACACAATGATTTACTGCCAGGAATCTGTGTATCGATACTGTCTTTTTGAGAATCGATAAAAAGTGTGCAAAGCAAGCGGTGTTGCTCTTTACATCCAATATTACCTTTATAATTATCTTCCACACGTCTGTGCTGGAGAGCTGAGGGGTCCTGAGCACTTGTGGAACTCGGTGTGCTTGGTTTAAGGCGGAGAGCGATAAGATCTTCACGCTGGATCAGTAAGCAGATAACAGCCTGTGCTGCGCCTGCCACAACAGACAAACATCACCCCCCCCTCAACCCCTACACATTAGTATGAAGAGGGTGCGCTGACCTTCAAAGTAAAGTCTTCTCCTTTCCCATAATTCCCTCTGTGCTCTCCGTAAGCGCTCCTCTCCAGGTAGGAGTGAAATATACATGAGCGTTATGAATTCTTCAGCGATTCACAGGGCGCGTGTTTGCTTTTGTCTCTCTGTAATTGTGTTTAATGTCAGATGCGGATGCCGTTCGGTCCCAGTCTAATGACCTCTGTTCCAGATGGAGCTTTCTGCTCTCGTTAATGGGGATTCAGAGGCACCAGGCCATGTGTGCCAAGAGACTAATCTATATACATGAGCCCCAGTGCTGCATAGTAAGCCTTCATGATGCACGTTAGGCTTCGCTCTGTGTTCGTCGTCTTGAAAAACTAAGCCAAATATCCAGCCATTGGCTTAATTCTGTATGTGCCCTGTTCGACACCAAGCGATTTAACAGCCGAGCGACTAATGCATCTGTCTTAACATCCGACTTCTTGGGTGCTAACCGCTCTTGTAGCTCAGGCTGCTGCTTATAGCTGCAGACAAATGATAGCAAAGCAGTGCATTTACTTTGGGCACCAGTGTCACTGAGTGCAGGATCTATTATGCATCAACACCTGATTGGTTAAACTCAGATTTAAAGGAGCGGTGTGTGAAATTTAGGGGGGTCTGTTGTAAAAAATGCAATATATAGTCTACAGTAGTGTTTTTTTTTAAGCCTATAGTTGCCTGTAACTACAAATTAGCTTAGATTGAGCTTTGCATATTGATATAGTTGCAGCGCATCTTCCAACAGAAGCTGCCACCGCCATGTTTCTACAGTAACCCAATAAAGACAAACCCAATACTGACTGTAGAGAAGTTTATCAGTAGTGGGTAGTTATAATTGAACTGAGTACTGAACTGAATGAATATTAAAAGAATAATGAGGATGTTTGATGGTGTAAATGAGTATCAGTAGTGAGTAGTGGTTATTAAATGGAGTACTGAACTGAATGAACATTATTAAAGGAATAATGAGGATGTTTGATAGTGTATAAGAGTTTATCAGTAGTGATTATTAAAACTGAGTACTGAACTGAATGATCATTAAAAGAATAATGAGGATGTTTGATGGTGTAATGAGTTTATCAGTAGTCAGTAGTGATTATTAAACTGAGTACTGAACTGAATGAACATTATTAAAGGAATAATGAGGATGTTTGATAGTGTATAAGAGTTTATCAGTAGTGATTATTAAAACTGAGTACTGAACTGAATGATCATTAAAAGAATAATGAGGATGTTTGAGGGTGTAAATGAGTTTATCAGTAGTGATTATTAAACCGAGTACTGAACTGAATGATCATTAAAAGAATAATGAGGATGTTTGATCGTGTAAATGAGTTTATCAGTAGTGATTATTAAACTGAGTACTGAACTGAATGAATATTAAAAGAATAATGAGGATGTTTGATGGTGTAAATGAGTATCAGTAGTCAGTAGTGATTATTAAACCGAGTACTGAACTGAATGATCATTAAAAGAATAATGAGGATGTTTGATGGTGTGAATGAGTTTATCAGTAGTGATTATTAAACCGAGTACTGAACTGAATGATCATTAAAAGAATAACGAGGATGTTTGAGGGTGTAAATGAGTTTATCAGTAGTGATTATTAAACTGAGTACTGAGCTGAATGATCATTAAAAGAATAATGAGGATGTGTGAGGGTGTAAATGAGTTTATCAGTACTGAGTAGTGGTTATTAAATGGAGTACTGAACTGAATGAACATTAAAAGAATAATGAGGATGTTTGATAGTGTATAAGAGTTTATCAGTAGTGATTATTAAACTGAGTACTGAACTGAATGAACATTAAAAGAATAATGAGGATGTTTGATGGTGTAAATGAGTTTATCAGTAGTAAGTAGTGATTATTAAACTGAGTACTGAACTGAATGAACATTAAAAGAATAATGAGGATGTTTGAGGGTGTAAATGAGTTTATCAGTAGTGATTATTAAACTGAGTACTGAACTGAATGATCATTAAAAGAATAACGAGGATGTTTGAGGGTGTAAATGAGTTTATCAGTAGTGATTATTAAACTGAGTACTGGACTGAATGAACATTAAAAGCACAATAATGTTAGTCCTACGTTGTACTAATGTTATAAACATGTTCAGTAGAACTGATAAGCGTTTTAATGTTTCTCAGAGAAACTGTTTGTTTGTGATTCACGCATTAAGGGTCTCTCTTTTAAAGGAGCGATATGCAATACTGACAGCAGACGTTTGAACTGGGAACTGCAGCCCATATTCAAAATAATGGAGAAAGTTGGTGGTCCGTCACCTTCCCAGACCTGAAACTCATGCGGGTTGCCAGGTTGAGGACACTGAACCAGCATGAGCGAGTAGAAGACAATGGGAAACAACTACACTCATGTATATGTATACGTTACACATGAGCAGCGTTACGAGAACTTGTCAGAATTCGTTCAGCAGATGGTGTCTGGACTCAGTGCGAGACCAGTCTTCTCTGCAACGTTGGAGAAGTGGATACTCTGGTAAACGTATTTGGGAATATGTTCCGAAGTCAAGCAGACAAACAGCAACAGATCTGGAGACCAGCGGCCAGCGATGGACACGCTTTGACTTGCTGTGACTGTGAATCTGTAAGTTCAGCATATCGATGTTGTCACTTGGATCCAGTCTGAGGTTCTGGATCCGACTGCCTGTAATTCGTCTGTACAGTTTCCTCCGAGCACATGTGGCAAGTAGGAAGCTGTGGAGATCCTGCGGCAGGAACAGTGGAAAAGAAGGGAAATGTAATGCACAAATGACATTACTTTTCATTAGCGAGGAGCTGAAAACGAGCCAACCTGAAAAGCGGAACCTTCATTCCATTATTCTGACGTCGCTTGATTACCTTACAGAAAAAAACTATTAGCTGGAATTTAATTGTCGGGAATGAAAAGCTGAGTCAGTGTCAGAAGTGAATGTCATCCACCTTCTGAAGCGGTCCAGTGCTGACATCTTCGGCTACTGCTAGTAAGCGGAACTGCAGATGTATCTGATTGGTCAGTGGAATCTTTATAGTTATAAAATGTTGGGGTTTTGATCAGTTTAGCTTCAGTTAGTTTTGAGTGCAGTAATAGTTGGAGTATTGTTTTTATTTTGTTGGTTGTAGTTTGTAGTATTAGAGGGGATGGTAATGTGTAGTAGGTGTGTCTTGGCTCACTGCTGGTTTTGGATTTTATGAAGATTTAGTTACTTATAATAACCCAGTTCATCTCTGTTTTCCATACTTACCAGTATTTACAAATTCCTGAACAGAAGGAGTGATAGTGAGTCACTGTAGTCCTACTTTTTTACCTGAAGAGGTGATAGTGAGTCACTGTAGTCCTACTTTTTTACCTGAAGAGGTGATAGTGAGTCACTGTAGTCCTACTTTTTTACCTGAAGAGATGATAGTGAGTCACTGTAGTACCACTTTGTACCAGAAGGAGTGATTGTGAGTCACTGTAGTCCTACTTTTTTACCTGAAGAGGTGATAGTGAGGCACTGTAATACCACTTTGTACCTGAAGAGGTAATAGTGAGTCACTGTAGTACCACTTTGTACCTGAAGAGGTGATAGTGAGTCACTGTAGTACCACTTTTTACCTGAAGAGGTGATAGTGAGTCACTGTAGTAGCACTTTGTACCTGAAGAGGTGATAGTGAGTCACTGTAATACCACTTTGTACCTGAAGAGGTAATAGTGAGTCACTGTAGTACCACTTTGTACCTGAAGAGGTGATAGTGAGTCACTGTAGTACCACTTTTTACCTGAAGAGGTGATAGTGAGTCACTGTAGTAGCACTTTGTACCTGAAGAGGTGATAGTGAGTCACTGTAGTACCACTTTGTACCTGAAGAGGTGATAGTGAGTCACTGTAGTACCACTTTGTACCTGTAGAGGTGATAGTGAGTCACTGTAGTACCTATCAGTTATGGATAAACAGTATAGTTGAGTTTACTGAGGTAGCTGGGTTTGGAACCTCTCTCTGACACAGTTAAAAGTTTTGACATCTCAACAGCTTCCAAGAGCGATGACGGCCCCCGAGACCCCCGCGCGGAGGTCTCTCCAGCAGGAGCGTTCAGATGATTGATGCTGGCGAGTCAGAGTTGCTCTATTGTCTGTTTCGACTGATCTTTGATTTCAGACAGATTAATGGACTACAGATCTTTTTTCCTCCCTTTGTCCTCTGAAAATGATAATTAAGAGATCCACACCTCCTTCCTTCCCTCGTTCCCTCCGTCCCTGTGGAGGGAGGGAGGCAGGCAGACGTCCCCCCCCCCCCCCCCCCCCCACTTCAGCCTTGACCTTCAGATCATCCCTCATTACCAGCCCAGCTCAGTATCAGCTCCTCAGCGCTGAACCCAGACAGGAAAAGACTCAGGAAAGCGGCGGCCCTGCTCTGATAACGCCGCTCCATTGTTCTAATAAAGCTCTCGTATCTGATCGGCGGCGTCTGATGAACGGGCGGCGCGAGCGTCTGATATACAGGAAGAAATCTCTGAGCTGCAGTTACACATACAGCACAGATTCATTCCAGCTCATCAGTGAATGAAATTCAGTTCCTCACAGAAATCTACAACTTCTCTTTATTTCTCTTCATCTCTTTCTTTCCCTCTTACTTTTCTCTGTCCCTCCTTTTCTCTCTCTCTCTCTCTCTCAATTGTTCATATTTCTTCCTTATTTTTTTCTTCTCTTTCTTTCTCCTGCATGTTCTTACTCTCCTTTTCTTTTGTCTTTTATCTCTCTCTCTCTCTCTCTGTCTCTCACTCTCTCTCTCTGTCTCTCTGTCTCTCTCTCTCTCTCTCTCTCTCGCTCTCACACACACTTGGTCCATCGTCTATTTATTGGCTTCACCTGTTCTCTCTCTCTCTCTCTCTCTCTCTCTCTCTCTCTCTCTCTCTCTCTCTCTCTCTCTCTCTCTCTCTCTCTCTCTCTCTCTCTCTCTCTCTCTCTCTCTCTCTCTCTCTCTCTCTCTCTCTCTCTCTCTCCCCCTCCCTCCCCAGGTGGCCGCAATGTGACCATCTCCCTGCAGTCCCGTACTGGACACACCCACATGCCGTCCGTGGTGGGTCTTCTGGTCTTCACTCAGTTCTGGTTCTGGTTCCCACTCTCTCACTTCCTGTCTCTGGCCTTCACACCTACAGCCATCATCGGCCTCAACAAGGACCTGAAGGTAACCATGCAGCACAGCAGCTCATTTTCTCTAATTAGCACAGCTTGTTCTAGTTCTGTCAGGGGGCAGTGAAACACACAGACACACACAGACACACACACACACACTATTGAACACACCAACGCACAGATACACAAACTAGGGGGCAGTGAAGCACACAGACACACACACACACACTATTGAACACACCAACGCACAGATACACAAACTAGGGGGCAGTGAAGCACACACACACACACACTATTGAACACACCAACACACAGATACACACACTAGTAGGCAGTAAAACACACACACACACACACTAGTGGGCAGTAAAACACACAGATACACAAACTAGGGGGCAGTGAAGCACACACACACACACACACTATTGAACACACCAACACACAGATACATACACTAGTGGGCAGTGAAACACACACACACTAGTGGGCAGTGAAACACACACACACAAACTAGGGGGCAGTGAAACACACACACTAGTGGGCAGTGAAACAAACTAGGGGGCAGTGAAACACACACTAGTGGGCAGTGAAACACACACACACACAAACTAGTGGACAGTGAAACACACACACATACAAACTAGTGGGCAGTGAAACACACACACACACACTAGGGGCAGTTAAGCACCCACATACACACACACACACTAGGGGTAGTTACACACACACAGACACACTAGGGGGAAGTGAAACTCTCCCATATATACATGTACACCAGGGGACATGAGTGAGCCGCCCCTGTACCAGGGGAGCAGTTGTGGGTTAGCTGTGTTGCTCAGCAGAACTTGTGTCCTGTCGGATCAGAGGATAGAACCAACAACCTTCCGGTCACAAGGCTGGTTCCCTAACATCCAGCTCACGACTCCCCAGTGCAGCGCAGATTCTACTCCACTCTAGATAAACACTGCTTTTAGATGTCCTAAACACATTTTCAGGTTTTTAATCTGTTTGGTTACAGTTGTGTAGGATGTTGGGTTTTAGATGTGACTACAGCTGCAGCGTTCAAGTCCTGTAGAAACCGACTCCTCTCCACTGCAGCGCTGCTCCAGCCCTGGGGACTAATGCAGCACAGCCAGCTAATGAACGTCATTTATATTCAGCTAGATTTAACCAATTTAACCGCTTCATTCCACTCACTTCCACTAACTACTTCATTCAGAGCAGGTTATTCAGCATCAGACAGTAATAGTTATGTCCTCACACACCCTGAAAACAGAGAGGTTCACAGTTAAAACCTTAATTTCAGATTACTGAACTTTCTATATCTTGATATTTCACCACTGCTGAAGCTAACAAACACACACTTGCTCATGTCTTGAAGTCTTCTGATAGTCATACCCTTTTGGTATTAGTGGTGGTCAAACCCTGCGAGAAGGTCCCAGCCAGAAGCTCCTTCCCTGATTTCCCCGCCTAGCCCCCCCGAGTTCTGCTTCTCTGTGCTCTCGTTATCTGCCCAGCTCGGAGTTTTCAGGAACGCTATGATCTCTCACAGTCAATAGGTGAGACCAGAAAGTCCACAGATGCTTATTCAGCGTCGGCTCCGTCTGATAACGTTGTAAAACATTTCACGCTTCAGCAGAAGGGTGAGATTTTCTTTCTCCACACCTGCTCCCCGCCGAGACCCCGCCAGCTGGCCAGCGCGCGCTCGGTTTTCTTTCTGAAGGAGTGTTTACCTACACGGCATACCTTGTTGGTTTCAGGAGCATCCGCAGCAGCCAGAGCAGTGCTGGCATGACGGCTGTGCCGAGTGGATTGGTAGTAGTAGTTTAAAGACTAAGCACCACTTCTGGACTCTTAGACCACCATATCACTTAGTACTGATACTTTTAGACCACCATATCACTTAGTCCTGATACTTTTAGACCACCATATCACTTAGTCCTGAGACTTTTAGACCACCATATCACTTAGTACTGATACTTTTAGACCACCATATCACTTAGTACTGATACTTTTAGACCACCATATCACTTAGTCCTAATACTTTTAGACCACCATATCACTTAGTCCTGATACTTTTAGACCACCATATCACTTAGTCCTGAGACTTTTAGACCACCACATCACTTAGTCCTGAGACTTTTAGACCACCATATCACTTAGTCCTGAGACTTTTAGACCACCATATCACTTAGTACTGATACTTTTAGACCACCATATCACTTAGTCCTAATACTTTTAGACCACCATATCACTTAGTCCTGATACTTTTAGACCACCATATCACTTAGTCCTGAGACTTTTAGACCACCACATCACTTAGTCCTGAGACTTTTAGACCACCATATCACTTAGTCCTGAGACTTTTAGACCACCATATCACTTAGTCCTGATACTTTTAGACCACCATATCACTTAGTCCTGAGACTTTTAGACCACCATATCACTTAGTCCTAATACTTTTAGACCACCATATCACTTAGTCCTGAGACTTTTAGACCACCACATCACTTAGTCCTGAGACTTTTAGACCACCACATCACTTAGTCCTGAGACTTTTAGACCACCACATCACTTAGTCCTGAGACTTTTAGACCACCACATCACTTAGTCCTGAGACTTTTAGACCACCACATCACTTAGTCCTGAGACTTTTAGACCACCATATCACTTAGTCCTGAGACTTTTAGACCACCATATCACTTAGTACTGATACTTTTAGACCACCATATCACTTAGTCCTAATACTTTTAGACCACCATATCACTTAGTCCTGATACTTTTAGACCACCATATCACTTAGTCCTGAGACTTTTAGACCACCACATCACTTAGTCCTGAGACTTTTAGACCACCATATCACTTAGTCCTGAGACTTTTAGACCACCATATCACTTAGTCCTGATACTTTTAGACCACCATATCACTTAGTCCTGAGACTTTTAGACCACCATATCACTTAGTCCTAATACTTTTAGACCACCATATCACTTAGTCCTGAGACTTTTAGACCACCACATCACTTAGTCCTGAGACTTTTAGACCACCACATCACTTAGTCCTGAGACTTTTAGACCACCACATCACTTAGTCCTGAGACTTTTAGACCACCACATCACTTAGTCCTGAGACTTTTAGACCACCATATCACTTAGTCCTGAGTCTTTTAGTCAAACCACAACAGCAGCTCATCCTGAGTGTAAACAGTATGTAGCTAAATAACCAACATTATTCATGACAACAGCCTAGCAACCAGCCTAGCAACCAGCTACACTCAGATATAGAGGTACAGTTATTGTAGTAGATATGATTAAAGTGAACTCGCTCTCATACGACTCTATACATCTTCTAATTCAGCTACGTTAGCTTAGCATAACTTCAACCACCGAACTTAGCAAGTGAAGCTAACGTTAGCTAACATCAGCTAAAGCAGGCTCAGTAACTGAGCTGACCTGGTTTACCTCCACGTACACGGAGGGTCTTGAACTCCTCTCACTGGTTTCCTACACGTCATGTAAGTCTACGTCCCATAGTGATAATCTTCAGACTGAGATGATCTACAGAGGACGGAGTGAGAGGACGGGCCTTTTTTCTAGGGTGCTGTTAAAAGGTTTAGTCCACTTTCAGTTCCCGAACAGTGGGCGGGGCTAAACAGCAGTCTGTTAAGCCTTATTTCTTGACTTAAAAATAATAACATAAAAAATATAAAGTTTTTTGACACATGTTTGACATTTTCATATTAGCTGGTTCTTAGCCTTAAAAAATTCAGCTAAAGTGAGCACAGGGTGTAGTTTTCAGATGATGGCCCTCATGATTAAAAATGTAAATAAATTTGGAAATTGGTGGGTTTTCATGTGGGATGAGTGTCAGAAGCTGCTTCTCCAGAGGAGCTAATAAGAGAGGGGATTCAAGACAAGCCCTATTTAGAGTCTATGCTAGTGAAACAACACTTACTGGTACGGAGTTGGGTGTTATTGGTGACCAGCATAAAATGTTTCTATACAGTAGGGGTGTAAGGAAATATCGAATAATGGGATGTTATGTTTAGTGATACTGTATCGATTCTCAAAAACACAGTATCGATACACAGATTCCGGACAGACAGTGAATCATTGTGTGTTGTGTTTAAACCTCTGACCACTAGATGGCAGTGTTGTAATCCATTTTCAGCTCCACTCCAACATTAACAAGCAGCACAAGGACGCAGTGCTGTTGTAAGCATCAGCAAACCTGTTCATACTGTGGTGTGTTTTAATAGTAGGACTTGAAAAATCTCAGTATATCACTTTGGTTGCAGTATCGCAATATATCACGATATATTGATTCGTGACCGCTGTATCACGATATGTATTGTATCACCAGGTTCTTGCCAAAACACAGCCCTACTGCACAGAAGTTTGCTTATAAATTGAGCCATCCCGGTTACTAAAGAACCCTGAAGAACCAGCTTCTATATTTTAGTGTATACATATTTTTAAATTTGTGGTTTATTAACCTATAACAGTTTTAGAGCACACAGCGAACAGCAGTGTATTCATTTCAATCCTGAGGAACGATTGAAGACACTCTTCCATACGGAGTAGATGATATTTCTGATGTTTTTTCTATTTATTGTTTTTTATGACAAGCTATGCTTCAAAATAGAACCATTTCAGATGTCTGTGTTGTGAGCTACACCTCTGAATAGCTGTATTTATGGAATAATATGTTTGCGTGTATCAACCAGCTTTAACTCAACCTATAGTCTCAGGTTTACTGAAGTGAGTCTGTTCTCTCTGTGTTGTCCAGATGCCCAAAGTTCAGTACCGGTCCAACTGCAAACCCTCCACCTTCGCCTATCCTCCAGCGCTGGAGGTGCCCAAGGAGAAAGAAAAGGAGAAGGTAAGAGTCCCAGTTCAGAACTTTCCAGTCCCAGTTCCTTCACCCTCTGGATTTCTTCCTCCAGCACTTCTGAGGCAGGAGCTGTTTTATTTACAGAAACTTTGTATCTCGATCCAATCTCATCTTATCGTACCATCTTATCTCCAGTAAGAAATCTTAATCTTCTCAGTCACGTCTCGTACCGAGTGACTGGCCAAACGCTCACAGCTTAAACATAAACACGGAATTAAAACGATGTTAAAGTAAACTGAGCTGCTGTTACTGATGAAGAAAAAGGACTGAAGAAAAACTGGAGTTGGTTAAACGAAGTACAGTAAATACAGTAAGAGCGCCCCCTGCTGCTTATAAGAGCATCACAGTTCCAGTTTCCATTTCCCAAACGCTTTAGCTAATAACCATATTCCTCCTAAGGAACAGCCGGACGTTCAGCTCTGTCTCCTCGTTACTCACCAGCATCACTACTGCTGTATCTGAGCAGCTTCTTCAACATTAACACAGGAAGCTAATCAGAGGAGACGCTGGAGCTCGTTTGTCTGATTTATAAACACTGTTAGAATCAAAACCTCACGCGTGAAGAAGCTCCGGTTCACAGTGGAGATCAGTGTGAGGTCCGTGTGCTGGTTATAGTTATAGTGGATGCTTTTAGGACACTTCATCCTAAAGTTAGGACAGTATTTAGAAAGTTTAGTTGGGAACCTGCAGTTGGGAACCTGCAGTTGGGAACCTGCAGTTGGGGACCTGCAGTTGGGGACCTGCAGTTGAGGACCTGCAATTAGGACCTGCAGTAAGGACCTGCAATTAGGACCTGCAGTAAGGACCTGCAGTAAGGACCTGCAGTTAGGGCCCTGCAGCAAGGACCTGCAGTTAGGGCCCTGCAGCAAGGACCTGCAGTTAGGGCCCTGCAGCAAGGACCTGCAGTTAGGGCCCTGCAGCAAGGACCTGCAGTTAGGGCCCTGCAGTTGAGGACCTGCAGTTGGGTGTGAAGGCACTCAAGTCTCACACCGAGGCAGAGAAACACCAGCTTACCCTGAAAAGCCTTCAGACGACTCACGCCATCATACAATTTTGTCGTTCCCACCATCTTCGTTGTTGCACGTTGCTGGACTCCACCGCAAATTCGCTAGTAGGGTGTGTTGAAAAGATGGCCACGCCTACTAGAGGCATAGATTTATCTGTGTGTATCTGAAGTTGTGGGAGTGTTTCACACAGAAACACAGATTTTAAAATGATTAACCTGTAGCGGCTGATTTATACTCCGTCTGCGTGAGTTTGAAGCGATATAGCGTCACTGCCCTCAGACTTGGTTGAGAAACTTGTCCAGTAGAGGGCAGTGCAGAGTAAATCAAACATGGCGACGGTGGAGAAGCTCGTAGTTCTGTATTTCCTTTAAAAATGAAGAAAAGCGACTGTTTGTCTCTGCGCTGAGGAGAAGCTATTTTGAGGAATTTCTAATGAACGTGCAGAACCTCTCTTCAGAAAGTCCCCCGTCTCTTCTTCGTAGTGTCCGTGTGGAAGTGGACTCGTCTTGCACTGCCCCCCACGGTCTCCAGCGGTATTGCTCCATCCCATACGTATCCGTAAGCTCTCCGTAAACATAATGTATGTTTGGAATGAACGCTGGTACGGCTCCGTGTGTATCCATATTTAACAGTAGTGTCACTCGACTACGCATTGCTAACCGTTTCTTAATCGCCCAGTGTAGAACCCAAGACTGTTCTAGATACTGCAGAGCTTAAAAACACACAGAGCTGCTTCTCAAACAACTCTCTGACAAAATAGTCCACAAACTGTTCTTGTGTGTGAGGCGTGTAGGCTACGTGTTATTTGTGCCTCGAGTCAGAGCGTAGACTCTTAGTCTTTAATCATTTATAGATCACGTGTGTTTATTGTACTCTTTAATACATTATATCTAGGATGGCTATGTGTTTTCCTTGTAAAATATATATATATATATTAGTCATTAGATTAATCAACTAATAGAAAAACTAATTGTTAGAATACTCGATTATAAAATTAATTGCTAGGTGCAGCCCTAATCACTAGCACTTTGGCTAACGACCTTCAGGCTACCTACGGATCCAGTGAAACCTTAAAATCTGAGCTGCTTTGGATTCTTCAGATCCACATCTGTCGTATAACAGTAGTGGTGATATTAGTAGCCTCTTCCAGGCGACGTTCCCCGATCACCCCCGTGGGCCGAACACGATGGCTTATATAGCGAGATTTGCCTCGTCAGACTTCGAGAGAGCGGATACACCCGCTTACCAGGCCGTACGTATTAACGTTCACTGAACGGTTCAATTTAACCACACGTGTCGTGTTAGTTAATTTCACTCAGAGGTTTTAAAAGGTCTTAAAGTCTTCAATTTAACTCTGAACCCTGTTTTGTGTAAGACTGGGTTCTAGTCCTGAGTTAATGGAGAAGAGTATGAAGTTAGGAACTCTGATAGCTTGAGTTCTAAAATCGGTCCTAATGGATGGATGTTTCTGTAATACAGCCCTCAGATCACGAACGTGCTGCTGAGTTGAATCAGGTGCGCTAAGCGTGGAGAAACCAGCCAGTCTCAGCTGATTCACTCCTCCAAATTCTGAAATTCTACCCTAATGTACATACGTTGTGTTCCTCTGCTTAGGTTTCCACCGCTGTGCTCTCCATCACTGCCAAAGCCAAGAAGAAGGAGAAGGAAAAGGAGAAGAAAGAGAAGGAGGAGGAGAAGATGGAAGTGGTATGTATGTTCAGTATTAGACGCTGTTTGTAAGTAGAGTGTTCGACGTGGGTCTGGAGATGTTGCTCACTGTGGTTCAGTGGTGTCCTCAGTGAGGATCCAGTCAGGGCTCTCAGGGTTCCTCACTACTGTGTTGTTCTAGAGAGGATCTAGAGCTGCTGTTTGTTTAGTTTTTTATGTTGCTTTACCTCAATCTAGTGTTTGGTCAGTATAGGTCTGGAGCTGGACCTTACTGTAGATCCATTTGTCTAAACAAAACAAAAAGTTAGGAGCTCCACTTATAGACTGTAGATCATCTGATTCTCTGTATACTTTATTACTCTGTTCTTTAATGATCAGGACCCCCACAGGACCCCCACAGAGCAGATACTATCAGGCAGGTGGGTCATTCTCAGCACTGCAGTGACGGTGGTGTGTTAGTGTGTGTTGTGCTGGTGTGAGTGGATCAGACACCTCAGTGTCTCTGCTGGACTGAGAATCGTCCACGTCCCAAAACTATCCAGACAGCAGTGTCCTGTGGGCGGCGTCCTGTGTCCACTGATGAAGAACTAGAGGAACACAAACTGTGCAGCAGCAGATGAGCTACTGTCTCTGACTTTACATCTACAAGGTGGACCAGCAAGTAGTAGGAGTGTCTAATAGAGTGGACAGTGAGTGGTCCTGTGGTGGTCCTGATCATTAAAGAACAGTGTAATAAAGTATACAGAGAATCAGATGAACTACAGTCTGTAAGTGGAGCTCCTGTATGGTCAGTGGAGCTGATACAGTGGACAGTGAGTGGAGATAGAAGGTGTTGGTTTTAAAGTTAGGGCTCATCAATGTGTATATATACACTGGTTTGTTTTATTTAAATTGAATTACTTATTATCCAGTTCTAGTTGCAGAAGTCTTAAATGTGCGAAATAATTACATTTATTTGATATATATATATATATATATATATGATTTTTTTTTTCATATTATTATATTATATTATATTATATTATCATATTATTAATTTTTTTAAAACCTTTTTCCTGACAATTTGTTTCCAGCGAACAAAACTGAGAACTTACACAGTTTAAAAACTCGATTGTGGTTAAATAATAAAGTTTGAAGGTAATAACTGTGTTTATTTAGGCTGCAGCATGTGAACGACTGCTCTTCCACAGCGACTTGTGGTGTTTTTTGTGTAGACACGTTTTTGTGTAGATAACGTCTGCGCGCTCGCTAGAACTTTCTGCTTCTCACACTGTGATCTGTGTTTGGAGCGAAAGTGTTTTCAGGTGATATGAAACCCGCAGTGAAGAAGTTCTAATCTCCTCTGATGCTGAAGATGAGCCGAGATTACTGGTTGTTTATATAACGAACCTGAGACGAGGCTCTTTAGGGCTGACTGGTGTTCCTCACTGTTTATCTGATGCCACTCAAACTGTTTGAATGCGTCTTTGTGGTTTTATCGCTGGTTTTTATTTTTATCCTCTTTTTAATGTTTTAAGTACTTGATTTTGACACCATTTTGTAGACATACTTAAAATTTTGAGCCTGTTTTTATGTTTTAAACTAAGACTGAAATGCATTGGTGGCTGAAATTTGAAAAAAACCATTTTCTAGTGTTTTCCACCAGCATAATTCTAAAACCTTTATTTATTTATTTATTTATTATGGATCTAAAGTGGTATTCTTTTCAGGATACCTTTTTAATCCTTTGATGCCCAAGCTAAGCAAACCCCTTCTAATGCACAACATGGTTATTGTGACCCGTATTCATTATCTTTGTTATTATTATGTTACTGTATGTACTGCTGAGTGTCTCTTTGGTAAATCTATTAAAATCAGTTTATTTCATTATTTTATGTTCCAAGTGTTCATTAAAATACTTGGTTTTGATCTTAAATTATTATTTTAATTCTTATTTATTTACTTCATGAACTAACTCCGTAGTGAACATGAGGGTTAATTCTGACGGATGCTGTGTGTTAGAAGGCAGTCATACAAACATTTATGTAAAATAAATAAAACTGAAATCAGGATTTGTGCTGATCAGCCCAGGTTGTGCATCGAAGGGTTAAGTGTTTACTGCTTCAGGTCCACAGCTTGTCTGCTTTTGCATCTCGGTGTGTTTTGAAAGCTCTGTGAAGCAGCAAGGACACAGCGTCTCACACAGCTCTTCTCATGAAACGGAAAGCGGCGGGGCCCGCAGGTTCTGTTTTGCTGGTGAAGAATGAGCATCTGCGTTGGTTTTGTTAATGACTTGCAGAGCCGACTGCGGCCGGTCGAGTGTAGAGTTTAAGCGGAGGGCAGAGGGCATGTCCAGGTTTCTGGACTCAGGTCTGTGATGCTAGCAGTTCATCCATGAATCACATCACTGGGGTAGAGTGTAGTAGCTGGGTTAGAGGGTAGTCGCTGGGTTAGAGGGTGGTCGCTGGGTTAGAGGGTGGTCGCTGGGTTAGAGGGTGGTCGCTGGGTTAGAGTGTGGTCGCTGGGTTAGAGGGTGGTCGCTGGGTTAGAGGGTAGTCGCTGGGTCAGAGTGTAGTAGCTGGGTTAGAGGGTGGTCGCTGGGTTAGAGTGTAGTCGCTGGGTTAGAGGGTGGTCGCTGGGTTAGAGTGTAGTAGCTGGGGTAGAGTGTAGTCGCTGGGTTAGAGGGTGGTCGCTGGGTTAGAGGGTGGTCGCTGGGTTAGAGGGTGGTCGCTGGGTTAGAGGGTGGTCGCTGGGTCAGAGTGTGGTCGCTGGGTTAGAGTGTAGTAGCTGGGTTAGAGGGTGGTCGCTGGGTTAGAGGGTGGTCGCTGGGTTAGAGGGTGGTCGCTGGGTTAGAGGGTGGTCGCTGGGTTAGAGGGTGGTCGCTGGGTTAGAGGGTGGTCGCTGGGTTAGAGGGTGGTCGCTGGGTTAGAGGGTGGTCGCTGGGTTAGAGGGTGGTCGCTGGGTTAGAGTGTAGTAGCTGGGTTAGCGTGTAGTAGCTGGGTTAGAGTGTAGTAGCTGGGTTAGAGGGCGGTCGCTGGGTTAGAGGGCGGTCGCTGGGTTAGAGTGTAGTAGCTGGGTTAGAGGGCGGTCGCTGGGGTAGAGGGCGGTCGCTGGGGTAGAGGGCGGTCGCTGGGGTAGAGGGCGGTCGCTGGGGTAGAGTGCGGTCGCTGGGGTAGAGGGCAGCGGCTGGGGTAGAGGGCGGTCGCTGGGGTAGAGGGCGGTCGCTGGGGTAGAGTGCGGTCGCTGGGGTAGAGTGCGGTCGCTGGGGTAGAGTGCGGTCGCTGGGGTAGAGGGCGGTCGCTGGGGTAGAGGGCGGTCGCTGGGGTAGAGGGCGGTCGCTGGGGTAGAGGGCGGTCGCTGGGGTAGAGTGCGGTCGCTGGAGTAGAGGGCGGTCGCTGGGTTAGAGGGCGGTCGCTGGGGTAGAGTGCGGTCGCTGGGGTAGAGTGCGGTCGCTGGGGTAGAGTGCGGTCGCTGGGGTAGAGTGCGGTCGCTGGGGTAGAGTGCGGTCGCTGGGGTAGAGTGCGGTCGCTGGGGTAGAGTGCGGTCGCTGGGGTAGAGTGCGGTCGCTGGGGTAGAGTGCGGTCGCTGGGGTAGAGTGCGGTCGCTGGGGTAGAGTGCGGTCGCTGGGGTAGAGTGCGGTCGCTGGGGTAGAGGGCGGTCGCTGGGGTAGAGGGCGGTCGCTGGGGTAGAGGGCGGTCGCTGGGGTAGAGGGCGGTCGCTGGGGTAGAGGGCGGTCGCTGGGGTAGAGGGCAGCGGCTGGGGTAGAGGGCGGTCGCTGGGGTAGAGGGCGGTCGCTGGGGTAGAGTGCGGTCGCTGGGGTAGAGGGCGGTCGCTGGGGTAGAGGGCGGTCGCTGGGGTAGAGGGCGGTCGCTGGGGTAGAGGGCAGAGAGAAAATGAACACACCTAAATCTCTCACCCAGATCAGAGCCAGAGAGAGAGACACGCACACACACACACACACATACGGAGGGAGAGGGAGACAGAGAGAGAGAGAGAGAGACACACGTACGGAGGGAGAGGGAGACAGAGAGAGAGAGAGAGACACACGTACGGAGGGAGAGGGAGACAGAGAGAGAGAGAGAGACACACGTAAGGAGGGAGAGGGAGACAGAGAGAAAGAGAGAGACACACATCCGGAGGGAGAGGGAGACAGAGAGAGAGACAGAGAGAGACACACGTACGGAGGGAGAGGGAGACAGAGAGAGAGAGAGAGAGAGAGAGACACACGTACGGAGGGAGACAGAGAGAGAGAGAGAGACACACGTACGGAGGGAGAGGGAGACAGAGAGAGAGAGAGAGAGAGAGAGAGACACGTATGGAGGGAGAGGGAGACAGAGAGAGAGAGAGAGACACACGTACGGAGGGAGAGGGAGACAGAGAGAGAGAGAGAGACACGTACGGAGGGAGAGGGAGACAGAGAGAGAGAGAGAGAGAGAGAGACGTACGGAGGGAGAGGGAGACAGAGAGAGAGAGAGAGAGAGACACGTACGGAGGGAGAGGGAGACAGAGAGAGAGAGAGACACACGTACGGAGGGAGAGGGAGAGAGAGAGAGAGAGAGAGAGAGAGAGAGAGACAGAGAGAGACACACGTACGGAGGCAGAGAGAGAGAGAGAGAGAGAGAGAGACACAGACACAGGAGGAGAGAGAGAAGAGAGACAGACACAGACCGAGCCGATCAGTGTTGCTAAGTGAATTGAGCCTCAGGACCGTTTGAATAATCCAGCTTCTTAATGTCCTGAACTCGTCCTTCATCACCTCACCGCCTTCACAGTCACATGATTTGTTGTCTTTCATTTTCTTTTTCTGCGTGTTTTTATTATTATTATTATTATTATTATTATTATTATTATTATTATGTGTTTCCTCCTTTGACGAGTGTGAACTGAACACAGCTGATACACTAGAAGTATCAGTGCTCAGAGTTCAGTGTACATGCTGTGCAGCGCCGTGTCCTGGTGCATCAGATCAACAGCTCAGTTATGCACTTAGAGCATCGTCAAAATACGATCTCTGTGTTTCCCTACAGCTCGTCTGTTTTTTCCATCCCTCTTTTCCCCATTCATTTCCAAACCTCATGGCTAACCTACAGCCTCCAAACTGCATGTACTCTTAAGGCAGATCCCCAAATACTGAACCACACTCCTCTATTTGTCATTTATTCATCCCTCGTTCCTCCCATAGGATCCCATTCACTTTCTGGTTTCATTCAACCTGCAGACTGCCAAACTGTCGTCATGCCAGCTGCAGAAGCGACCGCCATTGGTCAATGAGTTTCATTACCAGTAAAACTTTAAATAGAGGGCAAATTATTTGATGGGGTTTCTTTACTTTGTTTGTTTGTTTGTTTTTTGGCATTGTTTGATGTGCAAGATACTGTTGTACACGGTGTTGGATTTTAGCATCTAGTGTTGCTTCATAGGAATAATCTTGTAGTTTAATTGACTATGATTCAGGCCTCACTTCAATAACAGCAGAAACTCAAGAAATCTCAATAAAGTACCACTGAGGGCGGCGCTACTCTCACAGCTACTGTTAAGAATCTCTTATCTTCTTTTGCTCTGTTGGTTTCATATGTAGAAAGGTTTTTATAGTTTCCTTTAATATAGTATTATGTCACGCACAGCTAGCACAAAACAAACAACCAGAACACCATACAGACCAGATCTGACCGGTACGAACAGAACAGCAGCAACAATTCAATATTCTACATTTAATGATTACAGATTTAGTTTAAAATAATCAGACTCTGCGTTTAATGACTGCAGTTTTTACTGAATTTATAAAATTTTATTTTTTTATTTTAAATTAAGGGTCTAAATGTAATGATTGCAGTATTGGTGATATTTGTTTGTTTATTTACTGATAATTTAGTTAAAATTATATATGGGTGTGTGTATATATATATATATATATATATATATATATATATATATATATATATATATATATATATATATATATATATATATTATGCTGTTTCATATGAACTTGTTAAAAATAGTAATAAAGCAGTTTAGACCATGTTTCATGATTTGCTTGTGCTAATAACTACATGTAGCCCTGCCGTGGCATATAGCCCCGCCCTCGATCGGTATCGGCCAATCGTGTTGAAAGGTGATTGGCGATCGGAATCGGCTTCAAAAACGGTGATCGGTCCATCTCTACTTTTGATGCATTTCACATGTCGTCTAGTTCATTCTGTCCCGCTGATGAGGTTCATAACGAGGGGATGGTGCTGATACCGTATCAGCCGGCTGGTATTTCTGCCCAGGTGTAGTTTTACTATGTAAGCCTGTGGTGTTGTGTTTGCCGCAGGAGACCCAGGAGGCTGAGAAGGAGAAGAAAGATGAAGAGAAGGAGAAGGAGAAGAAGAAAGAGCAGGAGCCCAACTTCCAGATGCTGGAGAACCCGGCCAGAGCGATGCCCGCACAGCTCCGAGTGCTGACCATGCCTGAGAACTGTCGCTACCAGCCCTTCAAACCGGTAAGCCTCTCCGCTTCTCTCGCTCTGACCAGCGAATAGCATCAACACTCCGAGTTGTATCTCTATTTTTATTTTTCTACGTCATTCAAACACGACAGCTGCTGTTTACACTGTCTGTAAGGTTCAGGATGAACGGACCAATAGAAATGCTCCAAAATGGCTTTGAAAGAATTCTGGTTCCATTGACTTGCATTAAAAGTAAAGACGGTTTTTGTCCTCTCCTGTAAAGTTGCTATTCTGGAGGCTTGCTTTTCTTTGGACAGCGAGGAGATGGCTCTGTATTGTTTTTATGATGTCAGGCTCGGTTTACAGGTGGTATGTAATCCGTGGTGGTCTTTATTAGTTAAGAAACTATCCTGGTTATTTTCTAAATGCCGCCCAGCTGAAGCTCGCGCAGCCAGGCTTTTGTTTCAGTAAGTGGAGGGAGAATGCAACAGGCTCTTCATATAACCAGCCTATAAGACCCTGGATCGCGGCCGGCTGTGACTGTTTGACAGTTTTCCACCATAAATAATGAGATCAGCAGCCCCCACACGCAACCCGACTCCCCCGAAGAAGACGAGGACGCTCGGCTAATGGCTCCAAATAAACAGAGCTGAGAGCAGAGCTGAGGTTTAGCCTGCTGAGGTCAGCCGTCTGACGGAGACACGCGCTCCGCTCTTCCACTGGAAGGTCTTTTTGTCCCACTGGTAGTTTTGGAAACACTGAAATGAAGGAAATTTCTAGAAACTGGTGGACGAAACCATGTCAGCAGCGAGATGCTGCTCCGTACTCTCCCGAGTCTCGCTGAAGAGACACAACAAACGCTCCAGGTCTGCACTAGAGGGACGAGCTGCGCTCCAAAACAAATTAATTTAATTTTTAAAAAGGAAATTTAATTCAGCTCACCTTTCCTCAAGTATTCAGACCAAAAATGAACACGACTCAGTTTAAGGGGGTGTTTTTACTGCACGGTCAAAAACAAGTGCTGACCCCAATAAGAACTGGTTCCAGTACTTCAGGTCTGGTAACTGAATTTGTTTTTTGGTCATTTTCTGCCACTCAAAAGCATCTGATTGGCTAATTCTTCATCCAGCTTGGTGGTTAACTAAGTGATATACAGCACTGTTCTGTGAACAGTTGGCATTAATGTTAGAAGTGTTAACTTTCTAACTGGTTTGTCTCTTCAGTGAACCATTCACAAAGTGATATTACTTCAAAATATCTGTGACAACTAGTGGTTTAGGCTCAGGTCTGTGTGTAATCGGTGTGAGACGAGTATAGAGACAGAGGCTCTGTCTCAAATCCTACTGATCTCCTACATAGGCAGCATTTAACGTCATAGTATGTACTCCCGACATGTAGACTGTCCCAATACTTACATACCTTAAACATGCTGTCTACTGAGGAACCTTATTTAGACCTGATTTTAAGGGAGTATCGAACTCTTCCTCGGCCGCTAAGACAATCCCATGATGCACCGCAGGCTAATCTAGGAGCAGTGAAGTGGTTTTAAAATGTGAGTTATTTTGATTCTCTGGAGTTTTAATGTGTTTCTGGTCATATAATCACACAGAACAGTATTTTATTATCAACTCTGTAACGAGTCCTTCACCATTTACACTTTATACTCCAGACATTAGCATTTATGTTAGCAGATTTTTAAGACTCTGCTATTGTTTTGGATGCCGGCCGGTAGCTTAGCAACCAGCTAAACCACCGGTGGCGTGCTGCAGTGGGGGGAACAAGCCGTGACGCAGTCTCTCTCTAACTAGAGCGTCTCAGTAATCTGTTTTATGAGGAGAGATGAGGAGAGAACACTGATACTTGCACAGCTGCTACCTAGACAGCCTACTTAGACACTCACTAGGATTTGAGACAGACCCAGAATTAGTGTGTTTGGAATACGTAGTCAAGCAAGAGTGTTTTTCTGAGTGTAAAAAGTTGCACATCGTCTACAGAGACACTCTTTTATTGCAAATTAATTCATTCAACATCTAGACCGCCTGTCCTACTGGGTCTCAGGAGGTGCTGGAGCTTATACCAGTGCTCACTGGGCCAAAGACAGGAATCACACTGGACAGGCCGCCAGCATTTTAGTGTTCAGTTACTGTTTATTTACTGAATTTGAAATTTCAGGGAAAGAATTTGGCCTGTATGAAAGTTATAGCCCACTTTATACGTTTGACTGGTGTGTAAATTAGAAATTGTGCAGTTAAAGCTTAAGAAAAATGCCAAAAATATTGATAAAATAACAACTCTGAATCATCTGGGCTCAGAATAGTTATTTAAACCTCTAGAGCCAACCAAACAGCATCATAATTAAATTTTTGTTTTATTTATTATTTTATTTATGCATTATTTTTGTGTGATTATTGTACATAATTCAGATAAACCACTGGATGAACTGCTCCTCTACCTTTGCTGGATTTTGCATCTGACCTGCTTCTACTCAACTTTCTGCTTCTCCTACTGGTGATGTAATACCGCTTGAAGGTCTTGATCTGTTGTTGAGGAGAACATGCTCAGGTACCAGTGCGCAGGTTGGTGGTCTTGAGTCGGTACTACAGTCATATAGTGTCATAGACCACATAAACCAGTCTGTTGGAGATGGTCTGAAGCGGGTGAGCGCCAGGCTAGCAGGTGGGCCGTACTGTTCTCTTACTTTACTCTCGTAGTTCCAGTGTAGCGCTGGAGAAGCGGCTCTGTGTTTAGGTTGAGGAGAAAGTTGTGCAAATTTAAGATTTTGCCAGACTGCTCCTTTGAGTGGAGAGTGGGGTAAACACTACGTGGGGGACGAGAGTGCCGTCCATTTTCTTTAGTGTCCTCAGTTATAACACAGCTCAGCGTCTGGAGGAGACAACGTGAGGATATGTTCCTCTCTCTCTCTCTCTCTCTCTCTCTCTCTCTCTCTCTCTCTCTCTCTCTCTCTCTCTCTCTCTCTCTCTGTATCTCTCTCTCTCTCCCTCTCTATCTATCTTTCTCTATCTATCTATATCTCTCTCTCTCTCTATCTATCTATCTCTTTCTATCTATCTATATCTCTCTATCTCGTTCTCTCTTTGTCTGTCATCTCTTTCTCTCTTTCTCTGTCTTTCGTTCTCTCGCTCTTTGTTTTTCTCTTTCTCTCTTTCTCTCGTTCTCTCTATCTGTCTCATTCTCTCTCTCTCTCTCTCTCTCTCTCTTGTTCTCTCTGTCTATTTCTCTCTCTCTCTCTCTCTCTCTCTCTCTCTCTTTTTCTCTCTCTCTCTCTCTCTCTCTCTCTCTCTCTCTCTCTCTCGCTCTCAGCTCTTACCATTCTGTACACAATGAAAAGACTCCTGATCCTATCTTCTCCTCCCCCTCAGTTACCCACGGGTGGCATCATCATCCTCAAGGACACCAGCGAAGAAGAGGAGGAGCTTGTGGAGCCAGTCTCCGCCCACGGCCCCAAGATCGAAGAAGAGGAACAGGAGCCAGAGGCCCCGGAGCCATTTGAGTACATAGACGAGTGAATGTCCCCATACAGGTACGCATATGTCCTCATAGAGTTTAAAGTCAGTAAGTGTCTGATCACCAGTATGAACAGCAGATCTGATTAGAACAGATGTAAATAATCATACATACAATACAAAGTAACATGAATATGTTATTGTGAGAGAAGTAGATCAGATCTTGATCCAGTTTGAAGAA
>CM038721.1:40817978-40962978 GCA_021613375.1 Megaleporinus macrocephalus | reverse complement strand
AAGTGGTAGATGTGGGAGAGAGTGTCTCCGTCTGGTGTGCACTCTGGGCTTTAGCTCAGTGTAATAGGTCCCCTTTAAGGACGGTTGGTGAACAAGACAGGACCCTGACAGGACCAACGACTGTCCACTGGCAACTGGACTTTCAGTACCTTCAGTTCAGTACACCATCCACCAAGTCCAGTTCCCAAAGATGTGGTGTTTGTTTGGTGTATCTGATTGTAGTGCTTTCAAATAGCAGGTACATTGAAATTGTTAGGTTTGCACTTCGCTGTTCACCGTTAAACCCCCTTACCATCTAGAACAGGGGTCACTAATAGGTGGACCGCGGTTCGGATCCAGACCCAGACGTTGTCTATTGTGAACCCAAACAGATAAACTACTGAGAATTAATTTATTTGACTGTGTTTATTTTAAGAGGCGGAGCTTTTCTTGTCTTTACGGTATACGGGCTTTACGGCGCAGTGAACTCAGAGACCAATCACGTGCGCTGTAAGATCACCGAAGGCTCCTTAGCCAATCAGATCTGTGCAGATTGGGGCGTGCGGTGTGCACAAAGACGAGGTAGGAAGCGAGGAGCAGCAGTTGGAGACTAAAGCGAGTCAGAAAGAATAAGGAGCTCTAAAAACAGAAAAGTGAACAGAGAGAACTGAGTGTTTAACAGGAACGGGTCTGGAATGAACCTGCTCGTCTAGTTCTGGAGAACACCGCTCTGTACAACCAACATGTTCATCTGAGAAACTGAGTTAACAAGAAGAACCACGTTTATTTACTTTCTCTATAAATAAACACTTTAAGATGCACTTTTTTTCAAAAGCATTCAGTTTTTGTAAATGTAGCTCTTATTTTTGAGTAAAAAATATTTATTTGTAGTTTTATAATTAATTCAGTTCAGTATTTAAACAGTAAATATACTAAAATTTACTGAACGGTATGTGTGGTGTGTTGGTGTTTCAGTAGTTGATGGTATGAGATGCTGATACTAGATACTTCAGTAAACAGGATACACCACTGAATCAGAACACACATTAGAGATGATGATTGTCTGGACCTTGGTCTGAGGAGATCTCCTCTAACTGGACCTACTGACTCTAACTAAACACCCCTGATGTAGAAGTAAGTAAACCCTCCTGATCAGGAGCTACTCAAGACCTTTAAAAAGCTCCACGTGTGACTTCATGTGTTCTCTATGCTGTACGGTTGGTATCAGACTGTGACGTATGTTTTTCATGTCTTCAGATGATCGAGATGTTCTTGTACCATGCTGCGTTCTCTAGGCTGACAGGAGGAAACACTTAGTCACACGTTCATCAACACACCCCGCGATTCCCATAGAAGGCGAAGATCCCGTGAACTTCCCGGACGTCTTTGCACGGCGGGTTGGGATGCTTCAAAATCCAGCCGTCTTTGGAAAAGCTGTCAATTCTCACGATGCCGCTTTCTTATTCTTTCCAGTTTGCAGCCGCCCAAGCTCAAGCGTTCAGCCTGAGGCATCTGTCGTCTCATTAAAACCCTTTTCAACACCGTCCCGTTCGGGCCAGCCCATAAAGCCTGCTGACGGAGGGCTGACCGGTGCCCTCGCGTCCTCAGCAATCAGCCACGCTGAAACAGGAGAGCGTGTCCAGACGGCTGTTTGGGTTCTGATGTTTTAGGACCTCTTGGCTGTCTGTGAAAGCCCCTCTATGGAGATAAGGCCGTAGATGGCGAGGAGCTTCTGGCAACCATGACCTCAAAGAAGTGCTGAGGTCAGTTGCCGTTCGGCGCCTTCGGTATCTATCAACGTGCCGGGAAAGACGCATACCTGCCTCGCGGTCTCCCATGGAGTCACAGTCTGCTGGAGCTTCAGAGAGGAACCTGCGATGACTGAAGGCAAGGAACCTTTCGTTTGGTCATTCAGCGGGCTGGGCCAGAGGCAGGGGTGTCCGGGCCGTGGTGGCGGTCAGGAGGCTTATGTTTGTTGTACTTTTGCAGGGTGCAATGACTGAGAAGCCTTTAGCGGGATTGGGGGGGGGCGTTTTATGACCCCCTCCAGCATCTTAGAAGAGGCGTCTGCGTTGGCTGGAGTACGTCTGGAATATGCGTGGTCAAGCACCGTCCTCCTCCACTGGCCGGCAAAGGTGACGTGACTCGTTTGGTTTGAGAGCGTTGACATCCGCATACCGACTTGGGGTCGTTCGGTTGTAGACCACCCTGAGTTGCGAAACTTTTAGAAGCTACGTTGGGACGCTTTACAATTTAAGGGAAATAATTGAAAAGAGAATGAAGGTATTTAGAGCGAAGGCAGGTTTTTAGTTGAGATCTGAAGATGGGAAGAGAGAGGGAGGAGTGAAGAGAGGAAAGTAGGGAGTTCCAGAGGGTTGGGAGGTGATAGTAGCAACACTACAAGACCTGCCACCCATAGAGGACAGCTTAAACCTAGGAAGACCCAGAAGACCTGAATCAGAGAAGCTTAGCTTGTGCATTAGAAGAGCAGACAGATAAGTAGGTGAAGGTCATGCGAGGCTTTAAGGGTCAACAGCAGGAGGTTATAGTGGATGTGTTCTGTAACTGGTGGGCAGTGTAGCTGATGAAGGACGGGGGTGTTGTGGGCAGATTAGTGGGTACTGAGACTCTGGTTGAGGAGAGTACTGAAGAGGCGAAGAGTTTTAGATGGTGAACCACAGAATAGAGAACTGCAGTAATCCAGTCTAGCAGCACCAGCATCTTTCAAGGTAAGCAGTGGGCAGAAGATAGAAGATGTAGACTTGGAGGTTTTATATGTGAGATGTTGGTCAAAGTGGACCCCGAGGGTTGGCGCAGTGGAGGCCGGGCCCAACTGGGTTACCATCAATAATAAGAATGCACTCTAAACAGGCAGAGACGGCTGACTTGGTACCAACAATCAAAAATTTGGATTTATTAGCATTTATCTTGAGGAGGAGGTTGGCATTCGACCAGTGGGTTTAACTCCTGAATACGAGACAACAGTTGTATATCGTTAATCTATCCCCAAAATTGCAACTTTACTTGAGACACCAAAACATACTTTACTTCCAGTGTAAGTCAATGGAACCGGAATGTTTTCCAAGCTATTTTGGAGCACTTCTATTGGTCCATTTATCCTGAATGTTTCCCACAGTGTATTGCTATTGGCATGTTCAAGTGATGTAGAAAACTCAAAATCAACAAAAACGGAGATCAATGTTTTTCACTGGACAGCCACGTCATGCTAGAGTTCCTCAGCGAGTTCCTCAGCGAGTTCCTCAGCGAGTTCCTCAGCGAGTTCCTCAGCGAGTTCCTCAGCGAGTTCCTCAGCGAGTTCCTCAGCGAGTTCCTCAGCGAGTTCCTCAGCGAGTTCCTCAGCGTTCTATTCTTGGCCCCCTGCTATTATAGACATAGACCTAGACATACATAACAGGGGGCCAAGAACAGAGCCCTGTGGAACTCCCTGTGGAACTCCCTGAGTATCTGGAACAGTAAGTGATTTGGTGAAGGTTATGGTGACTGTGTTTCTCTTTTCGGTGGCTGAGGGTGGACTGCCGAGTTCAGTCGAGGCCTCAACATTCGAGCTCGAACAAGAGTTGCACAAGTGGTTTGGTGCAGCCAGGGGAATGTTCTGAGTTTATCTAAAGGATTAGCCGTGTTGATAGGACGCTGAGTGCCCGCAGAGAAGCACTGCACTCTGTTTTCACAGGTGTTGAAATCTATTCAGACGAGTCGATAATGGATCCAGTCATACATCAGACTACAGTGCAGGCATTCCACACTAGTACCTCAGTACCTGACCTCACTAACACTCAATCAAATCCTCACAGCAATGTTCAACATCAGTACCTGACCTCACTAACACTCAATCACATCCTCACAGCAATGTTCAACATCAGTACCTGACCTCACTAACACTCAATCACATCCTCACAGCAATGTTCAACATCAGTACCTGACCTCACTAACACTCAATCAAATTCTCACAGCAATGTTCAACAGCAGTACCTGACCTCACTAACACTCAATCAAATCCTCACAGCAATGTTCAACATCAGTACCTGACCTCACTAACACTCAATCAAATCCTCACAGCAATGTTCATCAGTACCTGACCTCACTAACACTCAATCAAATCCTCACAGCAATGTTCAACATCAGTACCTGACCTCACTAACACTCAATCAAATCCTCACAGCAATGTTCAACATCAGTACCTGACCTCACTAACACTCAATCAAATCCTCACAGCAATGTTCAACATCAGTACCTGACCTCACTAACACTCAATCACATCCTCACAGCAATGTTCAACATCAGTACCTGACCTCACTAACACTCAATCAGATCCTCACAGCAATGTTCAACATCTAGTGTAGTCCTCCCGGAACAGTAGAAGCTGTTAGTTCAGACTCCTCAGGAACTCTGGGAGGAGAGTGTGATGTAACGGGTAAAAGTTGGAACATTAGTCACGTTGCATTAAAACACGCCCCGTTAAACGAAGGACCTGATTGGCTGGTTCGTTAAAACAGGTGTGACAGAACAGAACAGTAAGTGTGTGGAGGGACTCCAGGATGCGTGTCCCACAGTAGCTTTCCAGACCATGTGTCAGGATTAGGAGGTGTTAAGCTTTGTTCTTAAAACTATTGTTCTTGTTTAGAAAGTGACAAACAGAGTTTGGAGTGAAACAGAGTGAGTGAGAGTGAGAGAGTGAGAGAGACGATCACTGGAAACATTATGTAACGTGTTTCACGTCTGGCTCGTACACGCAGTGTCTCTTAGAAGAAACAAACAGCCGGAGTGGACGAGGTGCCAGGCTGGTGTTGGTGGCAGTAAAGTGTGCGGCCCACAGTCCGGATATTTTGCGGTGGACGTTCACCAGTACTTGGTCAGTGGTGGTCTTATGGGGGTCCCTTTTCCGCAGTGTTGGGATAATTACTCAAAAAAGTAATCTGTTACTGATTACTTATTACTCATTAAAAATTGTAATGGGATTACTTTACATATTACTTCCTGGAATATATAATCTAATACCTCATTACTTTTAAGTTACATCCTGAAACCCATTCAGGTGTACTGGAATCAAATCTACAAACATATCTGGAACATCAACTAATCTTCAGTAGTTTATTATATATATTCATTATTACTTCACTTTAGTGATACAACAAACCAAAACTTACATGTCAGCATTTCAAGACCTGAGTATAAGACCTGAGTATAAGACCTGAGTATAAGACCTGAGTATAAGACCTGAGTATAAGACCTGAGTATAAGACCTGAGTATAAGACCCGAGTAAAAGACCCAAGTACAAGAGTATAAGACCCGAGTACAAGAGTATAAGACCCGAGTATAAGAGTATAAGACCCGAGTATAAGAGTATAAGACCCGAGTATAAGACCCGAGTATAAGACCCGAGTACAAGAGTATAAGACCAGAGTACAAGAGTATAAGACCCGAGTATAAGACCCGAGTACAAGAGTATAAGACCCGAGTATAAGAGTATAAGACCTGAGTATAAGACCTGAGTATAAGACCTGAGTATAAGACCTGAGTATAAGAGTATAAGACCCGAGTATAAGAGTATAAGACCCGAGTACAAGAGTATAAGACCCGAGTATATGAGTCTAAGACCCGAGTATATGAGTCTAAGACCCGAGTATAAGACCTGAGTATAAGAGTATAAGACCCGAGTATAAGAGTATAAGACCCGAGTACAAGAGTATAAGACCCGAGTACAAGAGTATAAGACCCGAGTATATGAGTCTAAGACCCGAGTATGAGTCTAAGACCCGAGTATAAGACCTGAGTATAAGAGTATAAGACCCGAGTATAAGAGTATAAGACCCGAGTATAAGACCTGAGTATAAGAGTATAAGACCCGAGTATAAGAGTATGAGACCCGAGTATAAGACCCGAGTATATGAGTATAAGACCCGAGTATAAGACCTGAGTATAAGAGTATAAGAGTATAAGACCCGAGTATATGAGTATAAGACCCGAGTATAAGACCTGAGTATAAGAGTATAAGAGTATAAGACCCGAGTATATGAGTATAAGACCCGAGTATAAGACCTGAGTATAAGAGTATAAGAGTATAAGACCCGAGTATATGAGTATAAGACCCGAGTATAAGACCTGAGTATAAGAGTATATGAGTATAAGACCCGAGTATAAGACCTGAGTATGAGTATATGAGTATAAGACCCGAGTATAAGACCTGAGTATAAGAGTATATGAGTATAAGACCCGAGTATAAGACCCGAGTATAAGACCCGAGTATAAGACCTGAGTATAAGACCCGAGTATAAGACCCGAGTATAAGAGTATAAGAGTATAAGACCCGAGTATAAGAGTTAAGATGGTAACTATAATGTGATTACAAAATATTTAGCTGTAATGTGTTACATTACTTCGTTACAGAAATCGTAATCATATTACTGTAATGAGTTACTTTGCACCGTGCTACCCCCAACACAGCTTTTCGGTGATTAATGGGGGATTAATTAACGCCAACAGCACTTTTAAACCTTATTCTTATTTCCTACTTCTAGCTTATAACCATCTGAGAGTTTACACTAAAAAACAGCCTCAGCGTATTTACTTCTTTTAACTAATTTATTTTAATGCTTTGTTTCTTATTTCTTTATTTCTGTAAAGCACTTTGAGTTGCCGCTGTGTATGAAAGGTGCTGTACAAAGAAACTTGCCTAAAGAGGGTCCAATAAACTGTACAGTAACAGCTAACTTTGGGAACTGTGACCTGCTGCACCTGTATGGTAAAATAGCCTGGGCAGGTAAAAGTGCCCCCACAGCTGTGATGCGGCCCCACTGGATTAGAGCCATGGGTCATTTGGTCAGTTAGTCGTCTGAGTTTGTGATATTTTGTCAAAGAAGGAGGTGCATGTTTTAATGGTGAGCAGAGTGGTAAGCAGTAAGAGGCCACTTCTGACACCAGTGTGGTGGTGTACTGTGGAGTCAGATGAAGCCCCTATTTCTGCTACAATCTCTTTATTAAAAGAACAGCAAGAACGGTCACTTCAAAACCAGGTGAAATAGCCAGGAGGTACATTTTTAGCTATAGGAGTGTCCTCTGTGGTGGACACTACCACCTGGACTAGTTCAGATATTACTAATCATGGTAAATAACTATATTGTTCACAGTATCACTGTTTACATCCCCCAGGTCTCCGTGTTTGTTTTGTTGAAAATTAAAATATTGCTTTGGTTTAAGTTTCCAAAATCAAATATCTACTTTATTATAATTGGTGTCCAAAGTTTGTCCAAAGATGGCTGTATATATTGTTTATGCCCTTTTACCCTCTTTATTAATGGTCAGGACCCTCACAGGACCACCACAGAGCAGATAGTATTAGGGAGGTGGGTCATCTTGGTGGTGGTGTGAGTGGATCAGACACAAGTGGTGCTGCTGGAGTGTTTAAACACCTCAGTGTCACTGCTGGACACTGACCACCAACCAAAATTATCCAGACAGCAGTGTCCTGTGGGTGGCGTCCTGTGACTACTGACTAGAGGAACACAAACTGAGCAACTGACTTTACATCTACAAGGTGGACCAGCAAGTAGGAGTGTCTAATAGAGTGGACAGTGAGTGGACACAGAGTTTAAACACTCCAGCAGCACCATGTCAGTGTCACTGCAGTACTGAGAATGACCCACCTCCCTAATAGTATCTGCTCTGTGGTGGTCCTGTGGGGGTCCTGATCATTAAAGAACAGAGTAATAAAGTATACAGAGAATCAGATGAACTCCAGTCTGTAAGTGGAGCTCCTGTAGTTTCTGGATGTGGAGTTTCTGATAAAATGGTCGGTGCAGGTACACCATCTGACAGTTCAGCTCAGTTCAGCTCATGAGACCGTCCTCCGTCTGGACTGACCTGCTCTGGACATCCTGCTCACAGCTGGAGGCCAGACTCGCGGTCAGGTTTAGGAGTGTGGTGGATTTTCCAGCCGCAGCGTCCGGGGTCCCTCTAGACCTGACTTAAAAGTGTCTGGAGAGATTGGACACGGAGGCCAAGGCATTCTGGGAAGCGAGGACTGGAGCAATAAACAGGATTAGGACACGGAACGAGGCAGAGGGAGAAGATGAGAAGAAGGGAAGTGGAGAAGTGGGTGGACGGATGGTACGGAGTGATACAAGCCCAGCAGTTTCCTGCCATTAGTCGGAGAGAAGGTCGGGGGGATGGAGGGATGGAGGGATGGAGGGATGGAGAGCTGTGGTGTGAAAGAACGCAGCAGACACGCAGTTGCTGTTCATGCCACCTTCATTCATCATCATGTAGTAAATACAGCGAGCACTGTTTGGATGTTCTGCAGCTCACGGTTCCAAAAATATGAAACACTAATCATTCCTTCGCGGTGAACTCACCGGCGCGCTGCCCATCTGAGCGGTCAGCTGCTGGACTGCAGACGCTTTCGCGCAGGGCAGGAAATACTGCGCCCTGGTCGACTGCGGAGAGGCCTCATTAGGCCGAGTGCTGGAGGACAGACAGGACATTAATGTGTTTTATAGGTGGTCAGAGTTTCAGTCCAACTTCCTCCGTTTCTTAAAGTCAGTAGCGAAAAAAGTGAAACTGTTAATGTTGAATCTTTTCTTTCTGATCAGAAACAATAACGATTATATACTCATCTTAAAATCACATCACAAACCAATTAATCACAATCTACTAATTATCCAGCAACAACGAGGAATTATTCTTTATCCACTATTAATTATCAACATCTACTATCAATAATTACTATCTGCATATATTATGAATAATTTAGTCATTCTATTAATTATTTAGCATATATTATAAATATTTAGCATATATTATGAATTATTTAGCTATTCTATGAATTATTTAGCATATTTTATGAATTATTTAGCACATACTATGAATTACTTTGCATACATTATGAATCTTTAGCATATATTATAAATTATTTAGCATATATTATGAATTATTTAGCATATATTATGAATTATTTAGCATATATTATAAATCTTTAGCACATACTATGAATTACTTTGCATATATTATAAATCTTTAGCACATACTATGCATTATTTAGCATATATTATGAATTATTTAGCATATATTATAAATCTTTAGCATATACTATGCATTATTTAGCATATATTATGAATTATTTAGCATATATTATAAATCTTTAGCATATACTATGCATTATTTAGCATATATTATGAATTATTTAGCATATATTATAAATCTTTAGCATATACTATGAATTACTTTGCATATATTATGAATCTTTAGCATATATTATGCATTTTTTAGTATATACTATGCAATACTCTGCATATACTATGAAGTATTTAGCATATATTAATTATTTAGTGTCTACTATGAATGATTTAGTAAATATTGTAGGTTTATTGAGGAGAGACAGGTTTGGTGTTTGAAGTGAATCCTCAGGTAACAGAATCTGGACTGGGAGGTTTTACTCTGTAGAGCGTTCGGTCGTTCCAGCTGGATGGTTGAGTTTAATGGAGCTCGACCGGCTGCGCTCGTGTTCGGGTTTCTGTTTTATGGAGGGTAAAGGGCTCCAGCAGTGGCTCTCCGCTGCTCTGCGGGAATCCGACCGCAGGCTTCCCTCCATCAGCCTCCTGGACACACGCTCGGCTGCAGGAACCGAGCGCGAGGAAACTATGACACAGGCGGTGATGGAAGGTGAGTAATCGGAGCTGTAATGGACTGTAAATCTCATATTTAAAGATCTCTGACCACCAACACACTATCACTGATCTTCAACACAGAGCTCACATTCACCCTCACCCACCTCCATCCTGGACATGTGGTTTCACCTCCAGCACAAGTCTGACTGGACGTCCATGTACTCTGATGACACTTTTACTTCTACTCCAGTACATCAGTGACCCGTTTCTCACTCCTGGGTTTGGTTCTGATGTGCTGGATCAGCTCCAGTTTTTACTTTGAAGTGTTTTATTTTAGAACAACAGGAACCAAAAAGAGAAACAGGAGCTGAACACGCTTGAGCTCCTGTACTGACCAGCGCTGGACGTGCTGAGATGATCCACTGCAGCAGAACTCTGGAGTAACTGTTTACTGGAATTAAATTTAATAAAATTTTCAGGAATATGAGTTTAAGCTGCTCTTCACTCCGGATTCCTTCAGGTGTCCTAACGTCCTGGTGAACTTCACCTGAAACACTGTATAAGAAGCTGATCAGCCAATAGGATTCAGGCTGCAGGCTCTACTGTAGGTTTATTGTTTATTACTGAGAACTGAGAACTATTTTAGCTACGCAGTTCAGTGTTTAGAACCTCTGGTTACTGCATTGGCAAGAGGCCAGACGTGATCTCAGAATCAGAATCTGATTCATAACAAGAATGAATTATTCAATAATAACTATAAATTATTCAGAGTGCAGTATAAATTCCACTAACTACTATGAATCTTTCAGTATTCACTATGAATTACTCAACATCTACTCTGAATTATTACGTACCTACTGAGTTATTCAGTATCTACTTTTAAATATTTAGTATCTATTATGAATCATTCAGTACCTGCTATGAATTTCTTATCCTACTTATAATTATTTAGTATCTCTTATGAATAATTCATTACCTGCTATAAATCATTCGGTACCTACTATTATTTTATATCTATTATGAATCATTCAGTAAATAAATTGAATTATTCAGTATATAAATTATTCAGTATCTATTATGACTCATTCAGTACCTACCATTAATTATGCAGTATATCAATTCAATTATTCAGTATCTACTATGAATTATTTAGTATTTGCTGTTATTCAGTATCTACTTTTAATTATTCAGTATCTATTATAAATCATTCAGTACCTACTATTAATTATTTAGTATGTATTATGAAACATTCAGTACCTGCTATTAATTATTCAGTATATAAATTATTCAGCATTTACTATTAATTAGTATCTATTATGAATCATATTCAGTACCTGCTATTAATTATGCAGTATATAAATTGAATTATTCCGTATCTACTATGAATTATTCAATACCTGCTATAAACTGTTTAGTATCTACATTACATTATTCAGTATTATTTAGTATCTGTTATGAATTATTCAGTAATGTGTTATTCAGTATTATGTACAAATTATTTAGTATCTACTATAAATGATCAAATTCAAAATTGGTTTTGAAAGTAATGTATCATTTTTCTGTATATTCTCTTAATTTATATTCTAGTAATATATGAAATAGAGAATATATGGATTTTAAGTTGTTAAACCAGATTCTTAATTTTATCTGTTTAAACACTGAATTTACACTTTTACACATTTTTAATATAATACTTCACTGGAGTAGAGTTCAGTACACTGCCGGCCAATCCCAGCGCAGGGGGTGGGGCTTACCTGAACAGCTGAGCGGCCCTAGTGCTGTTTATGTAATTCCAGCCTCGGCTGAGGATCCGTGCATATGGTCTGCATTACACGCACAATCCCCTCCGCGAGCTAATGAGCGACTGACGAGCGATCCAGCTGATTCGATAACGCTCGCGCTGAGGAGGCGGATCAGCGCCGCCTGCTTGGAGAACCTAATTCGATTTGGCTAAACCGTTAGTCTTGAGAGGCTCTAGACAGAAAAATAAGAGACATTAAAGAGGCCGTCAGGTCAGCGATGCCAACAGAATAAAATGCTTTATAAAAATCATACAGAAAATACAGCTTCGTCAACAAACTCCACATCTGCAGCGAATATAATCATCTCCTTATAAATCTGGAACACATACATACGACTGATTACACAGAGGTCAATAAAAACAAGCCCGGAACATAAAAAAAGGACAAACAAGCTTATTAATATATTTCAAGTACCTCTATTTCTTACAGAAGAAATACCCAAAGCGAAGAAGACCTGCGCACGTGTATGTACATATGTACACCATTTACATCACACAGGCCGGAGAGCAACACTACTACACTGTACTGAAACCATAACACTGCTTCAATCACTCTACAGGGGAGACGCTAATCTAACTAGAACTCAGCTTTAACTGCGTAACCCATAGCAACAGAGCTCAGAGCTCGGCTGCCCTCGACTCCAGACCAGGATTAAACCCCACTTATATACTCACTGACCACTTTATTAACAACACCTCCTCATTTACTCAGCTCCACTGACCACACAGGAGCTCCACTTCCAGACTGTAGATCATCTGATTCTCTGTATACTTTATTACTCTGTTCTTTAATGATCAGGACCCCCACAGGACCACCACAGAGCAGATACTACTAGGGAGGTGGGTTATTCTCAGCTGCTGGAGTGTTTAAACACCTCCTCAGTGTCACTGCTGGACTGAGAATCGTCCACCAACCAAAACTATCCAGACAGCAGTGTCCTGTGGGCGGCGTCCTGTGTCCACTGATGAAGAACTAGAGGAACACAAACTGTGCAGCAGCAGATGAGCTACTGTCTCTGACTTTACATCTACAAGGTGGACCAGCAAGTAGTAGGAGGGTCTAATAGAGTGGACAGTGAGTATATAGTAAGTCATGTTTGGAGTTTAAAGCTTGCTTCTTCAGTTTTAGCACTGGAGCTATGAGGCTAATGTTCCATAACAAGTAATGGAAGCTTATCAGGGGTGGAAATACTTAAACAAATGCACTTCGTTATTATTAAAGTAAGTATTAAACATGAAATTTACTCCTCACAGTTATATCTCTTATCCCAAACACTACCTTTCTTTAATTTCAGTGCATCTTAACTCATTAACATGTTTATAAATATAAAAACCCAACCAAATTATCATATCAGTGTGAAAGTGAACTGACCATACTGCCCATCAGTCACCAGCAATCCATAAAACTTTAACCTGTATGTACTAGAATGTGTTTAAATGCAGATACTTTTTAATTTGAGTATATATTTGGCTCCATCTCTTCTAACAATATATTGTTCCAACAAAAGATGGTTCTTCGAGGGTTCTTCATTAAAGGGGATCTGATTAGAACCATATATATATATATATATATATATATATATATATATATATATATATATATATATATATATATATATATATATATATATATATGCTTTTATGTTTTATTGAAAAAAAAAATTAGAGTGTATGATTCTATATAGTGCCAAAGAGGTCCTTCCACTGATGGAGAACGTGTTGCATATGATTTTGTTTAGAACCTGTTTGGAGATGGTTCTTTATAGCACCAAATATAGCTTTTAATGCTATATAGAACCACATACAGCACATTCTCCATCAGTTCGAAGAGCCATGTCACCATGCAAATGGCTCTATATAGTTAGGCATGAACTCATCCCTTCACTAAAGAACCCTCGAAGAACCATCTTGTTCAGTGAAGTTAAATATACAGCTGTCATGTTTTAACCGAAGCACAGATTCTCTGTTTTCTTTCCACCCCTGAAGCGTAAACACCACCAGTTAACGCAGAGCTGTTTCAAATACTCTCTAATAGACTTGACTATGTGGTTTCTGACACTGTATGACTCACCGGTGTCTATAAACATGGACTAAAACATTGTTATTGCTAGTATATCATGTATTTCTGAGAATATCTGTGGGGTCAGAGTTGCTGCTTGCTGAGGTATCACTGTAAGGAAGAAGGATGCTACTGTTTTCTCACCACTACTGCCAAAAGCCTGACTGTCTGTCTGGTGGGTGAAGTGTTTCAGTTCATCTGGTGCAGCTGAGCATCAGTCTGAAAGGATTTAGAGTTAATTACATAAACTCACTGTGAACGGACACGTGCAAGGCCTGTTTACACCGAGCATCAACACCACGTTCACATTTCACTCAACAAAGAAAAGCCACACGATCGGATCACTCAGAGACGGATCTCCACCACGTTTAACTCGAGTGGAACGGGTTTTCATTCTCCGTGTACAGTCACTGGAAATTCGTCCACTGAGCGCTCACTAGAAGGTGAGCTTTTAAACAAGAGAACTAAAGAGTCTCTGGAGTCTTCATCCGATGATGTACCCAGTCGAGTCACATTATTATGACCACTTCCTACTTTGGACGGCAGAGGCGTGTAGGGGCAGCGTTCTGGTCCCACTCCCGGGTCCACTCATCTATGTAGGAAGACAATCTCAACCCATTTGGTTCTGTATTCATCCTTGTAGATCAAGTACACCGTACATGCTGATGGTCCTCTCTGGGGTGGATGGGATCTTTCAGCAATGCGTCACATGACTAGAAATGTCCCACATTGGTTAGAAGCGCTGAACAAGACTTCTAAGTACTACTCTGGACCCCTAATTCCTTAAAGTTGAACCCAACTGAGCATCTGTGGGACCACCTGGATGGTGGTGTTGGCTCTATGGATCCTCCTCCACGCTCCCTCCAGCAGCTGTGGGATGCACTGCAGTCAGCATGAGTCCAGATACCTGTGACCACCTACCAGGACCTTACTGAGTCTCCCAGACTGTCTAGCTGCTGTCTGTCCTGCACATGGTGGTCACTCTGGAAATTAGCTGATGGTCATAATAATGTGACTCCACTGTGTTGGAACTCGTTGGGTCTAAACGTGGAACGCATGTTAATACGAGGTGTAAACAGGCTTCTAGTGTCTGTCTGTCAACGTCTCTTCACACAGTCTTCAGCAGCAGAGCTGGAGATGAATTTCTTTGTCTTTGTCAGTTTGCAGTAACTGAACATACTAATGTGTTTGGTCGCTGTCCTGAGAATAAAGCCAACCAATCAGAAACCTACTAGCTTTGGAAGCTGTTTACCTGACTGCCAATGAGGAGATGCTAAGTTCTGCCAGGGCCCCAGTTTCATGTTAGGACCAAGCTACTGGTGGGGAACATAACTAATATAACCAAATCTAAGCAATAAAACATTAAAACTTATTCTTTACTTTGGATGTTACATTTTGGGAGAGTCAACAAATCTGAACAGCCTGTAGAATCAAACGTTTTCATCACATTTCACAATGTCTTGGATGGTAAACACAATAATTATGTGTATTTACAGACATGATACAGTTCTTTTTCTGTATAATTGAGTGTTTGAGGCATAAACAGAGAGATTCAGAGTGTGTTTGGTGTGAAATTGTTGTGTACAATGTACAATGTACAATGGTGATGGGGTTTACAGTGATGTTGATGGGGTTAGCAGTGGTGGTGATGGTGTTTGAAGTAGTGGTGATGGGGTTTACAGTGGTTTTGATGGGGTTTACAGCGGTGGTGATGGGGTTTACAGTGGTGGTGATGGAGTTTACAGTGGTGGTGATGGTGTTTGAAGTAGTGGTGATGGGGTTTACAGTGGTTTTGATGGGGTTTACAGCGGTGGTGATGGGGTTTACAGTGGTGGTGATGGGGTTTACAGTGGTGGTGATGGTGTTTGAAGTAGTGGTGATGGGGTTTACAGCGGTGGTGATGGGGTTTACAGTGGTGGTGATGGGGTTTACAGCGGTGGTGATGATAACCAAGGGTCACCATGTCAACAACACAAATATACACATTGTATTGACTATCAAACCCACCAGTAAACCTACATGAGTGTTTAAAATGAGTGGTAAAGTCTGGAAAACCTGAAAATAACCCATGTAACACACGTCATAACACACAGTCTTTGGGGACTATTTTGCCTCCCAACACCCTTCATGTATCCCTCCACCATGATAAGCCAAACGAATAAACATTTCATTTAATAACTCTCAGTGTGGGAGCTTTTAGAGGTGGACGTCTGGTTCCACTCAGCACCACTGTAAACAGCTCTTCAATTCTGTTTCACACCAAACCACTCTGAATGAAACTGTTTACATTAGACTATGCAGAAATTTTGAAAAACCTGGAGGAATTCCCCTTTGGTTGGTTTCTATTACAGACCTTTTTAACAGTCTGTTTCTATTAAAAACAACACACAGCTGCAGATCATCTAAGACTCATCACTGCAGGAGACACGACATGATAAAAAATAACACCGTAATGAAAATCAAAGTCAATAAAAACAGCAAAATTAAAAATGCACCAAAAAAAAACCTCATCTAGAACGTTTCCGACTCTGAGCTGACGATTATAAACCCCCTGCGTGCCGAGTGCTGGGAAACGTTCAGTGAGATGAGCGTCTGTGACCTCCCAGAACTTCAGAAAGTGCCAAATACCACGAAACACATCTTCCAAATATGCAGTACAACATACAGAAACACAGACACATGCGTTTTCTTACACGGCGAGTATAATAGGATTACACTTTATGGAGTAACGTGTATACATACTGTATGTGAGAACGTTCTGCGGTGCAGGTGTGACCTTTTCTTTTTTTACTTAGTGGTTCTAAACACAGAGGTATCCTTTACCGTCCACTCGCTTAACATTCACTGAACACCGGACCTCCTGTGAGTCTCCGCCGGACCACTTCATGTTAGAAGGTCATGGTTCAGTATGTTGGGAAACGTATAAAACATAAATATGACCTACAGGTAATTAAACACAGTCCTAGATTTACCCCTGCGCTGCTGAACATGAGCAGGAGAGCTCGTCTGTCTCCAGCTTCACGGAAGGTTCTGAGTTCTGAAGGTTCTGCGTGAAGGCTTCTTCTCAGTAACGGTTTAGTTTATCTGGATCGTCTGATGCCATCTGAGAAAAGTCCTGGAAAATGTCCTGATAGGTTTCATCTCCTGGGAAGAAGAAGAAATGTGAAGAAAACAAGAAGGAGAAGAAGGAGGAGGAGAATGAGGAAGAAGGAGGGGACAAGAAAGAAGAAGGAAGAGGAGGAGGAAGGACAGAAGAAAGATGGGAAGGTGGAGGACAGGGAAGAGGAGGAGGAAGAACAGAAGAAAGATGGGAAGGTGGAGGACAGGGAAGAGGAGGAGGAAGAACAGAAGAAAGAGGAGGAGGTGGAGGACAGGGAAGAGGAGGAGGAAGAACAGAAGAAAGAGGAGGAGGTGGAGGACAGGGAAGAGGAGGAGGAAGAAGAGAAGTAAGATGGGAAGGTGGATGATGGGGAAGGAGGAGAATGAGGGGATAGTAGAGGATAAGGAAGGAGGAGTAGGTGGAGGGGGAGGTTGAGGATAAGGAAAAGAAGGAGGAGGAGGTGAAGAATAAGAAAAAAGGAGGAGGAGAAGGTAAAGAATGTAGAGGATATGGGAGAAGGTGGAAGACAATGAGGAAGAAGGAGGGGGAGGTGCAGGAAGAACAGAACAAAAGGAGATAAAAGGAGAATAAGATTAAAAGAGGAGGAGGAGAGAAAGAAAAGGAGGTGGAGAAGATGAAAGAGGGGAAGATGAAGAAAACAACACAGTTAACAATCACAGCTGGAACAGCAACATCAGGTTCAACTCTAAGAGCAGGTCAGCTGCAGGTGTTCTAAGAGCCGTTCCTGAGCTCTCTGTGAGGAACCTCTGGGAGCAGAAGGAGTGGAGGAGAAGAGGAGTGGAGGAGAAGAGGAGTGGAGGAGAAGAGGAGAAGGTGAGGAACAGCAGAACCTGCGTTAGCAGCCAAGCAGCAGTGAGAAAGGAGAGAAAGCTCTTTGTAGAGAAGAGAGGAGCACAAAGCCCAGTCCAGAAATAAACAGCTTTATTGATCAGACATCGTCCTCAGCTTTATCAGACAGAAGAACTCTGACGTTCTCCATCGGTACCACCACAAGCTCTCAGACGCAGAACATCAGAACAGACAGATTAGCAGAGTTACAGATGAAGAGAGCGTTAGTGTCAGCAGAGAGTGAGCGATGAGGAGGAACCACAGTCTCTGTGAAAGAGGAGCTCAACGGTACATACACTACATAAGAGTTCCAGCTCCAGACTCTGGAACCAGAATCCATCATCAATAACAGAACCAATCAGATCAATCAGAAACTGATCTTCTTATAAAATACTAATTGGCTCTTTGTAGACAAAGTGGTTCTAGATATAACCATCAACACTCAAAGAGTCATTCGCATGCTTATCCGGTTCTTTGCACAGTGAAATAGTTCCTTAAGATTAATGGTGTTGAATATGGTTCAATATAGAAGAGGGTTCTTGACAACAGCAGAACCCTCTTTGGTGCTATATAGAACCATGTACAACACCTTCAATCTACAAAAACCATCAACCAATGACTTTCCACGCCAAAGTAGTTCTTTACACTGATGGTGTTGTATATGGTTCTGTATAGCACCGTAATGGTTCAAAGGTTCTTGTATTATCACTGTCACAACGGCAGAATCCTTTTTGGTCTTATGTAGAACCGTATACAACCCCCTCAATCCAAAGAACCAATTTACAATGCAAAAAACCGTATAAGAATGCAAATGGTTCTATGTACTTTCTTGGTTCTTCAAAGTGTCATTAGTAAAGGCAATGGTTCTGCATGGAACCATGATCAAGACTTTGTATGCCAAAGTGGTTCTTTGCATGGCGAAATGGTTCTTTAGATCGTTGGTGCTGTATAGAACCGCATACAACCCCATCAATCCCAAGAACCATTTCACAATGCAAAGAACCATATAAGCATGCAAATGGTTCTATGTACTTTCTTGATTCTTTACAAGTTCTTTAGTAAAGACAGTGTTTTTTTAAGGAACCATAATTATGATTCACCACACCAAATGGTTTCTTTGCATGTTTTGTATATTGGTTCTAAATAGCACCAAAAGGTTCCAATGGTTCTTCTACTGTTATAAGCTTGACATCATAACAACAGCAGAACCCTTTTCGGTGTTACATGAAACCATAAACAACATAATTTATCTGAAGAACCATTTCACAATGCAAAGAACCGCATAAGCACGCAAATGGGTCTATGTACTTTCTTGGTTCTTCCAACAGTCATTAGTACAGGTCATGGTTCCACGCCAAAGTGGTTCTTCGCATGGAGAAGTGTTTTTTTTTTTCAGACTGATGGTGCTGTATATAGGTCTACATAGCTCGACATCATAACAATAGCAGAACCCTTTTTGGTGCTATACAGAACCATATACACCACCATTAATCTCAAGAAACATTTCACCAGGCAAAAAACACATTGGCATGCAAATCGTACTGTGTTGACTCAAAAATGGTTCTTTATAGGTTCTTTAATGAAGGCAATGGTTCTATTTTGAAAAGATAAATAGTTCCTTCTATGCTGGACAGAATTATACACAGTTCTGCTTTTGTTACCAATCAAGGAACCATTTTTAGCCATATATAGAACCATATTTTGTCTTGAACCCATAGTTGTAAACAGAACCACTGCAGTCACTATACTATATATATATACACTACCACTCAAAAGGATCACTTTAGAATTTCATTTCATGCAATTCATAAACAATATTGTCCATTTCACTATTAATGTAAGTGTATCAGATGATTTTTAAAGAATAAAAATGTTTGTATTAAAGTCTATTTTTGTATAGAGGCTTATTTTACATATAGTTCTATTATCAGTAATTCTCAGTCCTCTGTCTAAATCTCCTGGTACGACCACCAATCCAAGTTAAGGATGTTATTGGACTAATTGGTTGTTAGGACACTCTTGCTCAATTGTGATCACAGCTGAAAAACATTCTACTAATAAGTGAGTATAAAAGGGAACAACATTCTAGGTTAGTTTAGTATCTGAAGATCAGCAGTTGATGGTTGCTGACCGACTCACAATGACCAGAAAGAAACAACTTTCTTTAGAGACCCGTCAGTCCATTGTTGTGTTAAGGAAGAAGATACTCCATTAAAACAAGAACATTTCACTGTGATCCCAAACTTTTATATATATATATATATATATATATAATGAATATATTGATGACTGTCCAGAGTAATATATGCTGCGTCTCCACTCTGAGCTGAGACTGTGGTTTTATGACATTCAGAAAGAGCTCGGTGATGATTTAGGCTAGTGTTTTAGAAAAAACAGGTGAACAGCGTTAAAGAAAACAGATATGAAGTTGTCAGGAAAAGCACAGCAGCCTCTTAAACACAAGAGGTTTAAAAAAAAGAACAGAAAGAGGCAAAAGAACAGCTGCTCCAAAGATTCCCCGTGTGTTCTATCAGAGAACGGATCAGTCTGAGAGAGAGTTTCGCTCGTTTAGCCCTCTTGTGGCCAAAACCAGCACTACAACTTCATCACCCAGTGACTGTGCTGATACAAACAGAAGCACTACAGTCTGTTTGGCACTTGCAGACATACATACATTTAACTGTTGTTTAAATAGTCTCTGATACATAAATATACTCATATATACACATTTGTTTTCACAAAATGCAAAGTATACCTCTCTATATATCATCACTTAAAAAACAAATGTAAAAAAATAAGTAACTTCCAGATAACAGTATCTGAGACGGTGCACAGGCCACCTTTTGTAATGGTTAAATCAGTAAAAAATCAATTTTAAAATGCTTACATGGGCTAAAAATTTAGTTAAACAGCAATTAAGCTTTTCTTAGCACGCTACAAATCATAAACTGCATATTTCTGGTGCTAAATCTATAGAACTACGGCTACGAGGAAATCAGAAAATCTTCCAAATATATAAAATAACTACATTTCAGACGGAGGTATAGTTGCGCCTCCATCCATGTACACCACTGTAAGCTACAATGTATATAGGGAATGTATATCGGCACCAATGACTATATTGATATTACTGACCTACAGACCTGACTCGGCTACGCTAAACAGCTCCAGCTTTGAAAACTAAGTGAGAAACAGTGTTTCACTGTAAATAAGGTGCTACTCTGTCCTCTTGCATTAAACTGTTTCTGCACATGTGCCGCCATGAGTCTGAATTATTACCGTCAGTGTACGATAATCAATACTTACAGACAAAAACAAACTTAAAACATACGTATTTGATCATGCAACGGCATCCATTTACCCAGTTACTGGAAACTCCTACAGCAATACTACAAGAACTTTCTGTTTACGTTGATAAGGTTTTTTTATGTCTTCCCGTCCTTCAGGCAGCCAGCGCAGCAGCTAGAAGTCAAATAAACAGATTTTATAGTTTTAGGTTTGATGTGATTTTCGGCCCTGAGATGAAAAATCGGTTTATTTTAAAAGAATGTGATCTCGTAAATATGAATATAAGCTGCACATCAGTCACGTTTTGTTGTTACTCGGTATAAACGAGCTTACTGATCTGAATATTCAATAATGATCCTCAGGACTCGTTTATACAGGGATAGGAAACACTGCAGCTCGAGCTCTACACACTGAACTTGATTAAATGATGCCAACGAGGACGTGCATGTGATCTCTGAGCAGATGTAGATGTTGTCTTTCTCTTGTTTTAGCTGATAACAGGCTTGTCAGGTTCATGAGGTTTAATAAAGAGGCGCTAATATGCAATAATAAATATTAATAATAATAACACTTTGCACTGATGGAGCGACAGGTTATCAACTAAGAACTTATATTCAAGTGAGCACTTGAATAATTAGATAATTGCAGAAATGTGATGATGACTGTGGTTTCCATGAGAGATGGTGTAGGAGATACGCTCTAACGTTTGAAGAGATATTGTAAATCTGATTACATCAATCGATTTCTGAGACTATTCTGATCTTCTCTGATCTGTTCGGGACATCGCCTAAAAGATAGACCCCCTCACCCGTTACTTGATGGGGCATTCAGATACGTAATTTTCCCTTTTCTTTCTGAATAACAGGCTGTCCTAAGACTTTTGACTCTGTATATTTATATATACTAACAGCACATGTGCAGAATTTGTGCTCGATTACAGCCGTCCAGTGTCCACAGCGAACTGAAACTCATCTTCTCTCAGATGAAGATAAGACTACCAGCAGAAACATTTGGAGAACATCATGGACACGTCTGCATCAGGAACTGATTCGAATGAATCGATTCAGAGTCATTCATTTAAAATCTGATGCTTTGAGTAATTTGCAAACGACTCTGAATCTAAATCAAACTGAATCACCTCCACCCCGGCTGGCTGCATGAAGGAGGAGAAGACTGAAGAAGCTCTCACTGAGTGATGGACAGGCATTGGTGAGTAATAAAGGATCATAGTTCACTGTAGTTAAAGTGACGCGCTGCTTCACCCCCTGGCAGGGCACGTACTTTACTTTTAACACCTTCTAAAGTGAAAAGCGTCTGAGCAGGTTCTCACTGTTGGTCTTTCTGAACGTGTTAAAAGGCTTTGGTGAAGGACGAGCCCTGCAGGTCGAACGCTAGGACTCCCCGAGCTGTAGGCTAATAAACTCCTCTATGCACTTCCTGTACTGCATCTCAGTAGGGCTGTTAGAGGAGTATTGACCTGTCGGGTTATACGGCCCCTCCAGCTCGCGCATCTCTTCGTTCATCTTGGCCAGTCGCAGCCTGCGAGCAGAGAGGAGATAGAGGACGATTGTTTATACGTTAGATTACAGCAGTGAAGTAGAGATTAGGATTTCCTGTGGATGTGAGAAGACTGAGGTGAAACTCACAGCGTTACGATGTCTGCGTTAGCCGCCTCGACGGCGATCGACAGCGGCGTTTTGTCCTCGATGTCTGACACGTTCTGATTGGCTCCCCGCTTTAGGAATAAACACACTTGCCTGTAGAAACAGAGAAAAACACATTTTATATCATTGTTAATTATTATTATTATTATTATTATTATTATTATTATTATTATTATTGCAAAGCAATTACAGTTACTCGTTTTATATTTATTATTATTATTATTATTATTATTATTACTCGTTTAAATTATTATTATTGTTATGCATTGCAAAGCAACTATACTGTTGCTTGTTTAAATTAAAAATAATAATAATAATAATATTATTATTATTATTACACATTGCAAAGCAACTATATTGTTACTCGTTTTATATTATTATTAATATTATTATTATTTTTATTATTATTGTTACGCATTGCAAAGCAACTATACTGTTACTCGCTTAAATTATTATTATTATTATTATTATTATTATTATTATTACTGATACGCATTGCAAAGCAACTATAATGTTACTCGTTTAAATTATTACTATTATTATTATTATTATTATTATTATTGTTATTGCTGCGCCTTGCAAAGCAATATTATTCGTGGTTTATGGTTTCGTTCAAACTACAGCCACTGCCATAGGTGAGCACTGCATGTACTCACTCGGGGCAGATCCCCAAACACACTGACCTGCACTCCTCTACTTGTGGGTTATTCATCCCTCATTTCTTGCACTGCTTAAGCTGCGCAACCATCCTGCGTTTCCTTCAGCAAATCCACTTTTCTAGTTATTATTATTATTATTATTATTATTATTAACAACTCTGTTTTATATAAGCTTTCAAGATTCCATATCAGAGAACTGCTCAGATCAGAGTAGAAGGCTAGTCCTTATCAAATAACTACAACTCTAACAAACCTCAGTGATCATATCTGGTGACAGGAACAAAGTCTTATGATGACAAAATGGCGACAGCTTCAGATATCTGACTGTTCAGGTATATAGGTATATAGTTTATATCCAGTGTATCTACAAAGAACCAGTTTGGATTTTACCAGTGTGTGCCACTGGTAGATAGGTTAGACGGCTAGGCTAACATTAGAGTGCAGTGGCACCAAACTTTGTTTTTCTTCTTGGGTGTGAGAATTATAATCACCGTATCAACGACAGCTGTTTCCTCTTCTCTTTCTCAGCACAAGGAAAGTTCTAGAATCATAACTCACGTCTATTCAAACAATGAGAGTCATAACAGCAGAGGCCACGACCCGGACGTGAAGGTGGATATTTCACAATTTGCCAAGTGAATTTTGGATTAACTCAGTACAGCTCCAAGCTGGTAGACAGTATGCCACGCCCAGTGTGTAGCAGCCTTAAGTCCAGAGGAAACTGACCCTGTGTGACCGAGGATGGTGGCGTGGTGTAGTGGTCCTCTGCCTTGGCTGTCCTGCTGGTTGACACTGGCTGAATTCTGGAGCAAAAACTCACAGGTGACCAGAGAGCCCTGAAACAGATAAGAAAAATAAAACAAGGATTAAAATTAAATTAAAATGTAACAGCAACACACAAGGACAACTTAACCAGCCCAAGTCTATAAAACAACAAAGACAATAAACTACATAACACACAATATTTAACAGACAAACCCAAAACACCAAGTTTAATATACTCCCAACATTCTATGATAGTTTATCACTGCTTGAAGAGAGCTTCCTGATTGGTTAAGTTCAAATAAACCTACAATTACACCAACCAATCATAAACAAGCAGAGGTCGGATGCGGCAGGGGGTTGAAGTAGATTCTTCTGTCATGAATCCGGTGGTAATGTTTCATTAGATCTTTCACAAATTTGATTATTAATTTGCCAAAATAAATTAATAAAAAACAAGTAATGATGTCAATTAAGACTGTCTCTAATATGTAATTCAATAAATAATTAAAATGTATGTCCCTGAACTGGCCTAGTGATTGCCATTGCTTAAGTGCATCACTTAAAAGCAGGATTTCACACCTACACAAGCTCGTACTAAAGATTTTATGTATATGATGTACGATTGTTTCTATGAACCCACATCTTCATGTTCCAGTTGTAGCTAAAGCGAAGCCTTAGTCAAGTCAAGTTTATTTGTTTAGCACTTTATACAACAATGTTGTCACAAAGCACGGCATGGATCCCCCTGAGGCGAAGGCGGCAAGGAAAAACCCCCTCAATACTCGAGGCAGAAACCTTGGGAGAAACCAAGACTCACAAGGGAAGACCCCTCCTCTTCTGGTCACACAGTATTTACAGCTTATTAAGATAAATATTAAAGCAGAACTGAGAGAGAATCTCTGTTTAAAGTCTGAATGTTAAAAGTATTAGAGACTGGTAGAGGCAGTCTCTGACTGAGGCAGTCTCTGACTGAGGCAGTCTCTGACTGAGGCAGTCTCTGCAGGTACATCTAGATGACACAGTGATGCAATCAAGGGTGTAGCAGATGGCATGAATGTAGAGGAGAACTGGTTGTGTTAGTTGAGGAGGAACTCAACTGCCTTAGCTAGATAGTGAGCTGTCTTCATCAGCCCTTGTTTGACCGACAAGCCTGACAACTGAAACATGAGGATGCGGCTTCATAACCAGACACACCCTACAAACCACACAGAGTATATATCCAGAGTATCTTCAAAGAACCAGTTTGGTTTTAACCAGTCAGATTAAACATGTAACTAACATCGTTACTGATGTCTTAAAACAAGCCCCGCCCCCCTCACGCACCCCATGCACAGCCATGATTAACGGTGTCCTCTTCTCCTCCTCCGTGTTGATCCAGTTGACCTCCGCTCCGTGGGCCAAAGCTTCAGCCATGTTGGGGAGGCTGCGGGTGAAGGCTGCCCAGTACAGCTGCAGGCCGGGCGAGTATTCCTTCGGCTCGCAGAAGACCACCAGCTCCTTAGTGCTGCACGGAGGCGACTGCGGCTCGGCTACTTCTGCAGAGAAGACAACCAAACGACTTGCTCTAAGAAACACACAACGCTGCTAAAGATACAGTAGACACTTTTTACTGTTTCCCAGTTTATTTGTATAGGAGCTGGTCTGATTCAACTCCAACAGGATTAAAGGCTAAGCACCACTTCTGGACACTCCTGGTGATTTCACATTGTTTTAGATACTGAAAATATAGAAACATGACTTAAAATGAAATTCGCTGATTAATTTGCTTTAAAACAGACGGTTTCAATTAAATTGAAGGAAAAACCCCGAGCTCACTACGGAAACTCCTGACTGTGTGACGTCACTGGTGAACAACAGTGAACAGCGTTGCGGTACAACAGCACTAAGACTGACTGGGACTGAGAATGTTCCAGAACTGCTTCTTCAGATTCTGATGGTTTTTCTGAATTTGACTCTGAAAGAGCTGTAATGTAGGAATACACCCCCATATCACTTAGTCCTAATACTTTTAGACCACCATATCACTTAGTCCTGATACTTTTAGACCACCATATCACTTAGTCCTGAGACTTTTAGACCACCATATCACTTAGTCCTGATACTTTTAGACCACCATATCACTTAGTCCTGAGACTTTTATACCACCATATCACTTAGTCCTAATACTTTTAGACCACCATATCACTTAGTCCTGAGACTTTTAGACCACCATATCACTTAGTCCTGATACTTTTAGACCACCATATCACTTAGTCCTGAGACTTTTAGACCACCATATCACTTAGTCCTGAGACTTTTAGACCACTTAGTCCTAATACTTTTAGACCACCATATCACTTAGTCCTAAAACTTTTAGACCACCATATCACTTAGTCCTGATACTTTTAGACCACCATATCACTTAATCCTGATACTTTTAGTCAAACCACACCCACAACAGCAGCTCATCTTGAGTGTAAACAGTATGTAGCTAAATAACCAACATTATTCATGACAACAGCCTAGCAACCAGCCTAGCAACCAGCCTAACAACCAGCTACACTCAGATATAGAGGTACAGTTATTGTAGTAGATATGATCAAAGTTGAACTCGCTCTCATACGACTCTATAAATCTTAGCTTAGTCTTAGCTTAGCATAACCACCGAACTTAGCAAGTGAAGCTAACGTTAGCTAACATCAGCTAAAGCAGGCTCCGTAACGGCGCTGACCTGGTTTACCTCCACGTACACGGAGGGTCTTAAACTCCTCTCACTGGTTTCCTACACGCCCATACTGTTGGAACAGAGTCAGACTTAAGATCCAGTCGTCGTGTAAGCCTACGTCCCTTAGTGATAATCTTCAGACTGAGATGATCTACAGATGACGGAGTGAGAGGACGGCCCTTTCCAATGTGCCAGTCTAAAGTTAACCGTCCACTTTTTGGATATTTGGGGGTCTTTGGGCTGTTTGGGTCGTTTTGGGCCACCTACAGCAGTTTCTGAACAGTGGGCGGAGCTAAAGAGTCTTTTAAGCCGTATTTCTTGACTTTATAAACAATGAAACGTTTTCTGACTTTTAATAATCACAGGTTAGGATCTCAAACTCCGCTGTAGTTATGTCTTATATTTTCATGTTAGTTGGTGCTCAGACTTTAAAGACTATCACAGACTGATGGACTAGAGAGAATTCGAGTGGCTGACCTGCATCGTTTAGGTTGTTGGTGGACGGAGTAGTGGGCAGTACCTCTCTGCTGCCCTCAGCACTGTTGGGGATACCGCTGTCGGCGCTCTTCACTGTGAAACACACAAACAAGCTCATCTCACTGACAGCAGACACACAACAACACTGACCAACGCAGACTGTTTACACTGACCACATGGCACAGGTATGAGAGTTCTACACAACCTTATATGACCAATGAAAACCACAGAGGTTACAGGTTAGTACATCACTGTTTTAAGAAAACCTGTTTGGATGCTCATTTCTAAAAAATCATCTAGAGTGTTTCTGGAGTGATCTACTTCCTCAAAATACTGACTTACAGGAGCAATACGTAAGACGACGCCTCCTCCTCCCTCTTCACCCCTTACTACTTTATAAGAAACATCAGTTCAGCATCAAACGCTCCTCTCTCTCCTCTCCGAGAACATCTCCGGTGGTGAAGCAGCTCCAAGAGCTTCAGCCATCGCTGTGTTTACTATTCTTGAATGATCTAACCAGGAGCAGCACCTTCACCACCACTGACCAGAGACTAGAATACACAGCACTACTTCCTCATCCTCACATGTTGGATTGATTCAGCTCCACAATACAGCAACTCACTATCATCCCTTCAGGTACAAAGTGGTACTACAGTAACTCACTATCACCTCTTCAGGTACAAAGTGGTACAACAGTGACTCACTATCACCTCTTCAGGTACAAAGTGGTACTACAGTGACTCACTATCAACTCTACAGGTACAAAGCGCTACTACAGTGAGTCACTATCACCCCTTCAGGTACAAAGTGGTACTACAGTGACTCACTATCACCTCTTCAGGTACAAAGTGGTACTACAGTGACTCACTATCACCTCTTCAGGTACAAAGTGGTACTACAGCGACTCACTATCACCTCTACATGTACACTGAGGTAATACAGCGACTTTTGTTTCTTCACATTCTGTTGATAATTATGGTTCATTTAGTTGAACTGAAAACCTTATATATTGCTCCTTTAATGTCTTGAAATCCTTTAATGTCTTGAAAAAAAGTGTTATTTAAAAAAAAAGTTTTTTAATAAAGTTATTATTGTTACACACTAAGGTGTAATTAATAGCTAAAACCCGTGTGTTAGCTATATTTTAGTTAAGAGGTGAACTGGGTAAAATACATTTCTTAAAAAACAATGTATTTTGCAAACATGAGATTTTCTTATTACAGTGATGATAGAATGCACCAGCAAGTGAAGCCCCCGTGAATGAGTCGTATTAGAAAGATGACAAGAAGCTCAGCTGAAAGAAAACGAGCGGCAGGAGGAGCGGCGGAGTGATGGCTTTAGGTGGGAAACACATACAGCTGTACTTACTACTGCGCCTGGCTGAGGTGTGAAAGTAGGAGAAGAGAGAGTCTAACTCATCAGCACAGAAGAGCGACTCACGGCGGGCTTCTTCAAGACCACTGGCAGCTACGCGAAGGCCAGGGGTCAGTGGTCAGGGATAAAAGGGCAAAGATCGAGGGCCAGAAGTTTGGAGCAGGAGGGGGTTGTTAGTCCGGAAGCAGAGAGCAGATCAGGGTAACAAGCCAGAGAACAAAGAACGTCAGAATAAAGTCCACTGACCATCAAAAAGTTTGGGGACACCTCGAAAATAATTTTAAGAAATTAAAGCCTCCTTACACCTCCACTCACTGTCCACTCACTATATCAGCTCCACTGACCATATAGGACCTCCACTCACTGTCCACTCACTATATCAGCTCCACTGACCATATAGGACCTCCACTCACTGTCCACTCACTATATCAGCTCCACTGACCATACAGGACCTCCACTCACTGTCCACTGTATCAGCTCCACTGACCATACAGGACCTCCACCTACAGACTGTAGTTCATCTGATTCTCTGTATACTTTATTACTCTGTTCTTTAATGATCAGGACCCCCACAGGACCACCACAGAACAGATACTAGTAGGGAGGTGGGTCATTCTCAGCACTGCAGTGACACTGACGTGGTGGTGTGTTAGTGTGAGTTGTGCTGGTGTGAGTGGATCAGACACAGCAGTGATGCTGCTGGAATGTTTAAACACCTCAGTGTCACTGCTGGACTGAGAATCGTCCACCAACCAAAACTATCCAGACAGCAGTGTCCTGTGGGGGGGGCGTCCTGTGTCCACTGATGAAGAACTAGAGGAACACAAACTGTGCAGCAGCAGATGAGCTACTGTCTCTGACTTTACATCTACAAGGTGGACCAGCAAGTAGTAGGAGTGTCTAATAGAGTGGACAGTGAGTGGACACAGAGTTTAAACATTCCAGCAGCAGCACTGCTGTGTCTGATCCACTTACACCAGCACCACGTCAGTGTCACTGCGGTGCTGAGAATGACCCACCTCCCTAGTAGTATCTGCTCTGTGGTGGTCCTGTGGGGGTCCTGATCATTAAAGAACAGAGTAATAAAGTATACAGAGAATCAGATGAACTACAGTCTGTAAGTGGAGCTCCTGTACGGTCAGTGGAGCTGATACAGTGGACAGTGAGTGGAGCTCCTGTATGGTCAGTGGAGCTGATACAGTGGACAGTGAGTGGAGGTCCTGTATGGTCAGTGGAGCTGATACAGTGGACAGTGAGTGGAGGTCCTGTATGGTCAGTGGAGCTGATACAGTGGACAGTGAGTGTAGCTCCTGTATGGTCAGTGGAGCTGATACAGTGGACAGTGAGTGGAGGTCCTGTATGGTCAGTGGAGCTGATACAGTGGACAGTGAGTGGAGGTCCTGTATGGTCAGTGGAGCTGATACAGTGGACAGTGAGTGGAGGTCATGTATGGTCAGTGGAGCTGATACAGTGGACAGTGAGTGAAGGTCCTGTATGGTCAGTGGAGCTGATACAGTGGACAGTGAGTGGAGGTCCTGTATGGTCAGTGGAGCTGATACAGTGGACAGTGAGTGGAGGTCCTGTATGGTCAGTGGAGCTGATACAGTGGACAGTGAGTGTAGCTCCTGTATGGTCAGTGGAGCTGATACAGTGGACAGTGAGTGGAGGTCCTGTATGGTCAGTGGAGCTGATACAGTGGACAGTGAGTGGAGGTCCTGTATGGTCAGTGGAGCTGATACAGTGGACATTGAATGACCCTCCTGATGTAAGTACAGCACTACTGAGTCTGTGTAAGGATCTGTGGGTTTGATCAGCCTGAAAATGAAAACAAGGAAGGTGTCCCCCTCACTTCATACAGTGTTTGAGCGTCAGAGTTAGGAGAAGACAGAAACTCGCAGACAGAGCAGAACGGTGGGCAGAGCTGTGGTGCTGTTTCAATCAGTTTTTTTGTTTGTTGTTTAAAACATTGCCAGAAACGCCTGACTCACCTGAAGCGCCGGACTCTGGGCGGCCTTTGGGCGTTGGCGGTGGAGCTCTGGGCGGTTCAGAGCAGTCGCTGAGGCGTTTCTCCTGTTTACTCAAACTCACTACCTTCAGCTTCAACTCTTCATCTGACGGCCTTCTGACGAACCGCCGGTCAACGTACTTCGCTTTAATGTAGGACTCGACCTCCTGCCTGCAGCACAGAGAGAGAGAGAGAGAGATGCTTAACATATTAAAGTCTGAGCAGGTTTATTTAGAGGAAAACAGTATAACGTACACTTTTGGGTCAGTATCTGTGCTGCAGGGTACGTAGGGGTTTCATATCGTCGTTGTTTAAAGCAAAGGCAACTTTCCAGGAGAGGACAAAACCAGTTGCCACTTTTAATGTAAGTCAATGGAACCAGAAGTGATTTTGGATCAATTCTAGTGGACTATGCAACAATGTAAATGACAGCTGTGATTGAATGATGTAGAAAAAAACACTGACAAACATTGATGTCTATTTTAATGCTATGTACTTCCTGCTCCACTCTCAGACTTAACTGCGTAACTGAATAGTTATTGTAATAAATAGAATAATTGTATTGTACTGTGTTTGTATGACGTGTATGTAGTTATTGAATGTATCTGTATTGTTCTTCGCTAGGAATGGACAATATTATATACTGTTGCTGTCTAAAGAAAAACATATATCTCCATTTTTGTGGTTTGATTTTTTTCTATAATATTTGAACATGACAGTTGTCGTTAATGTCCTTCTAGAATTTCATGATGAATGGACCAATAGAAATTCTCCAAAATCACTTAGAATAAAACCTCTTTACACTGACTTACACAGAAAGTAAAGACTCTACTATAAAGTTACTATATATGACTGCATATATATATATATATATATATAATGACTGCATATATAGATAGATAGACAATATGCAATACAATATGCTATTCTGAACTTGTGCATATTTCATTATAAAGAGCGCAAGATTAGAAATCAGTTGAGTGCAAAACAAGTATAGATAAAGAATAAAAATTATAATGTTCCCAGCTTTTGATAGTATTGTTCAAAATGTAGCATTTAATGTTCTTTTTCTTCCGTTTTAACCAATCAGATAACATTATTTTATATATATATATATATATATATATATATATATATATATATATATATATATATATATATATATATATATATATATATATATATTTATTTATGTATTGTGAAATTTTCCTGTAGTATCGCAATGTTTGATTTTTCCTATATCGTCCAGCTCCAGTTCTATGTTAATGTAAGGAAGTGACAATAATCCTGACTCTGTTGCTCCATTCATGATACAAATGTTCACAAAATATAAAACACAGCTGCTGTGAGCTGTTCAATTTAAATATGACACACATAGTGTGTGTGTGTGTGTGTGTGTGTGTGTGTGTGTACATACCTGGGGTCTCCTGGTTGTGGTTTTTTAGCTCCTAGCTCGACCCTTCGAGCCTCATAGATGTGGTTAATGACTCCGTTTCCCAGCTCACACATCAACTGCACACAGACAAAAACACACAGTACAGATAAACTACACGTTAAATCTGTAACACAACTAACACCTGTACTGAGAAAGCCGTAAGCCTTGGGGCGGTGATGTCTCCTGGCACATAACCTGACAAGAAATCACTACGAGCAGATAATTACAGTATATTATGAATCATTTAACAATTTCTTGTTATTTAATAACAGCTTAACATTTACCTGACTGCATTAACTCTAAAACTTATTATTAAACAAATATATATTAATAAAAACAAAAACAGACTAATATTAATCGTGCACTGAAATGAAGATCTTTGATGGAAATTGAGGACACACTTAGTAGAAAAGGATAAAAACAATTCCTGTAAAATAAACTGATGACTGTACATGCCAGTAAATCATACGTGCTTTAACGGAAAACAGCTGCTGCTCCAACACAAGATTCCAAGATCGCTGGTGTTTGGGATGTTTGTGGTTTTGTGAATGTTTATATTATTTGATCATCTGAATGTACATGCAGGGACTTTCCTTCCTGCCTCTGTAGTTTTCTGTGTTCTGCATGTTAACTGTGTTTTTTTGTAAAACATTTTATTTTTTACACTCAAGAAATACAGCTTAAAGGACTGTTTAGCTCCGCCCACTGTTCAGAAGCTGTTAGAAGTTACGTGGGGCGTAGACGGTGGACAACAGGCTAGAAGATGTACTTACGCTAATACACAACGACAGAAAGGTGATGTTGTTTTTGCCAGCAGTAATTGGATGTACAGTGGACGAAGCAAGAATCAGCCGTTGGAGAATAAAGTGAGTCAGAATAAAGTGAGTCAGAACAAAGTGAGTTGGAGAATAAAATGAGTCGGGAAATAAAGCGAGTCAGAATAAAGCGAGTCGGGAAATAAAGCGAGTCAGAATAAAGCGAGTTGGAGAATGAAACAAGCCTGAGAATAAAACGAGTCAGAATAAAGCGAGTCGGAATAAAGCAAGTTTGAGAATAGAGAGAGTCAGAATTAAGCTAAACAGAAAATAAAGCGAGTCAGAATAAAGCGAGTCAAAATAAAGCGAGTCAGAATAAAGCAAGGCTGCGAATAAAGCGAGTCAGAGAATAAAGTGAGTCAGAGAATAATGCGAGTCAGAATAAAGCAAGTCAGAATAAAGCGAGTTAGAATAAAGCAAGTCAGAATAAAGCAAGTCAGAATAAAGCGAGTCAGAATAAAGCGAGTTAGAATAAAGCAAGTCAGAATAAAGCAAGTTAGAATAAAGCGAGTCAGAATAAAGCGAGTCAGAATAAAGCGAGTCAGAACAAAGCGAGCCTGATAATGAAGCGGGTCAGAATTAAGCAAGTTTGAGAATAAAGCGAGTCAGAATAAAGCGAGTTGGGGAATGAAAAAAGCTAATCAGAGCATAAAGCAAGTCAGAATAAAGTGAGTCAGAATAAAGCTAATCAGAGAATAAAGAGAGTCAGAATAAAGTGAGTCAGAATAAAGCTAATCAGAGAATAAAGAGAGTCAGAATAAAGTGAGTCAGAATAAAGCTAATCAGAGAATAAAGAGAGTCAGAATAAAGCAAGTTTGAGAATAGAGCGAGTCAGAATAAAGCTAAACAGAAAATAAAGAGAGTCAGAATAAAGCGAGTCAAAATAAAGCGAGTCAGAATTAAGCAAGTTTGAGAATAGAGCGAGTCAGAATAAAGCTAAACAGAAAATAAAGCGAGTCAAAATAAAGCGAGTCAGAATAAAGTGAGTCGGGGAATAAAGACAGCCTGAGGATAAAGTGAGTCAGAATGAAGCAAGTCTGTGAATAAAGCGAGTCAGAATAAAGCAAGTCTGTGAATAAAGCAAGTCAGCGAATAAAGCGAGTCAGCGAATAAAGTGAGTCAGAGAATAAAGCGAGTCAGAGAATAAAGCGAGTCAGAGAATAAAGTGAGTCAGAGAATAAAGTGAGTCAGAGAATAATGCGAGTTAGAAGAAAGCAAGTCAGAATAAAGCAAGTCAGAATAAAGCAAGTCAGAATAAAGCGAGTCAGAACAAAGCGAGTCAGAACAAAGCGAGTCAGAACAAAGCGAGCCTGATAATAAAGCGGGTCAGAATTAAGCAAGTTTGAGAAGAAAGCGAGTCAGAATAAAGCGAGTTGGAGAATAAAATGAGTCGGGAAATAAAGCGAGTCAGTACTGAGCTAATCAGAGAACAAAGCAAGTCAGAATAAAGTGAGTCAGAATAAAGCTAATCAGAAAATAAAGCGAGTCAGAGAAAGAAGAAGGTGCTCTAATAAAGAGGTGAAGGACGACTGTTGAGGCAGGAACGGAGAGACGTATATGTTTATCCTTCACAGGCAGCTCGAAACCCACAGGTCCAGCTGTGAAGCTGAGTAAACGAGAAGACGCTGCTTTATTTACTGTGTAATCAGTAAATGTACTGAAATCTACTGAATGTTATGTGTGGTGTGTTGGTGTTTCAGTAGTTGATGGTATGAGATGCTGATACTGGACTACTTCAGTAAACAGGAGACACTACTCTGGTCATTTCGGTGCATCTCTGATTAAAGTGTGACAGGATGTGATGTAAGCACGGTGGGACGAAGAAAGCTAAACGCTGCTGCGTCCAAACACCCATCTGTTAGCACAGAATGTCTCTCTCCTCCTCTCTGCTCACCTTCAGCAGCTCCGGCTCCCACGTGTCCAGCGTCAGAGACCTCACCTTGGAGAAGTGGACCCCCAAACTCCTAAAGAGAGACACAAACATACGCAGTAAATATCTATAACCAGTCGCCACTTTATTAGGTACACCTCCTTATATCTCCACTCACTGTCCACTGTATCAGCTCCACTGACCATACAGGACCTCCACTCACTGTCCACTGTATCAGCTCCACTGACCATACAGGACCTACACTCACTGTCCACTGTATCAGCTCCACTGACCATACAGGACCTACACTCACTGTCCACTGTATCAGCTCCACTGACCATACAGGACCTCCACTCACTGTCCACTGTATCAGCTCCACTGACCATACAGGATCTACACTCACTGTCCACTGTATCAGCTCCACTGACCATACAGGACCTCCACTCACTGTCCACTGTATCAGCTCCACTGACCATACAGGACCCACACTCACTGTCCACTGTATCAGCTCCACTGACCCTACAGGAGCTCCACTCACTGTCCACTGTATCAGCTCCACTGACCATACAGGAGCTCCACTCACTGTCCACTGTATCAGCTCCACTGACCATACAGGACCTCCACTCACTGTCCACTGTATCAGCTCCACTGACCATACAGGACCTACACTCACTGTCCACTGTATCAGCTCCACTGACCATACAGGACCTCCACTCACTGTCCACTGTATCAGCTCCACTGACCATACAGGACCTCCACTCACTGTCCACTGTATCAGCTTCACAGACCATACAGGACCTCCACTCACTGTCCACTGTATCAGCTCCACTGACCATACAGGACCTCCACTCACTGTCCACTGTATCAGCTCCACTGACCATACAGGACCTCCACTCACTGTCCACTGTATCAGCTCCACTGACCATACAGGACCTCCACTCACTGTCCACTGTATCAGTTCCACTGACCATACAGGAGCTCCACTTACAGACTGTAGTTCATCTGATTCTCTGTATACTTTATTACTCTGTTCTTTAATGATCAGGACCCCCACAGGACCACCACAGAGCAGATACTATTAGGGAGGTGGGTCATTCTCAGCACAGCAGTGCTGCTGACGTGCTGCTGAAGTGTTTAAACACTGTGTCCACTCACTGTCCACTCTATTAGACACTCCTACTACTTGCTGGTCCACCTTGTAGATGTAAAGTCAGAGACAGTAGCTCATCTGCTGCTGCACAGTTTGTGTTCCTCTAGTTCTTCATCAGTGGACACAGGACGCCGCCCACAGGACACTGCTGTCTGGATAGTTTTGGTTGGTGGACGATTCTCAGTCCAGCAGAGACACTGAGGTGTTTAAACATTCCAGCAGCATCACTGCTGTGTCTGATCCACTCACACCAGCACAACTCACACTAACACACCACCACGTCAGTCCTCCTATATGGTCAGTGGAGCTGATGTAATGGACAGTGGGTGTAGATACCAGAAGGTATACTCTCGGGCTTTGGTGCTGCCGTACCTGTGAATGCCGGAGCACTGGATGCACAGAGTGATGCCCAGGTTGATGCTGGCCCATTTTGGGTCGGGCTGGCCACAGTCGCAGCAGGTGTTGTTACCTGGGATGGCCATCACCCTCTGTAAAGCGCTCTCTCCTTTCAGACTCTTCTCTCTGGACTCGGAGCCTGAGTCTAGACTTCCTGTAGACGGTGAGGATTTCCTGTCCAGTTTCTGTCAAACACAGTGGACCGTTATCAGACGGGTGTTCCTGTGACCTCGTTAAGACACACAGCGTGCTGTACTTGTAAATAGCTACTGAAGGAAAAGATACATTTCCCTCCTGTTTCCCTTAAAGCCCAAACTAAGGCTGTACGATACTGACAAAAAATGATATCTCGATATTTTCTGTAATTAAATAACGATAATAAATGATATTTTGCATTATTTAAAAATGTGTTTGTTAAAGTTTTATATTTTACTAGCTTGCACTTCTTAGGATATTAATATCTATCCATCAACTTCCGCTTTATCCAGCTAGTGGGGATCAGGGAGGATCTTGAGCCAAACCCATCATCATCAGGTGAAGGCTCTTCTTTAGTAAATGCTTAAGTGAGCTGAGTGTGTGTTTAGTCAGACTCCTTAGCTGGTTTAGGTCTATCTTGGAAGCTCTTCATACTCATACTCTGTTTATACTCTGTTTATACTCTGTTTATACTCTGTTTACACTCCTCATACTCTGTTTATACTCCTCATACTCTGTTCATACTCCTCATACTCTGTTCATACTCCTCATACTCTGTTTATAATCCTCATACTCTGTTCATACTCCTCATACTCTGTTTATACTCCTCATACTCTGTTTATACTCCTCATACTCTGTTTATACTCCTCATACTCTGTTTATACTCCTCATACTCTGTTTATACTCTGTTTATACTCTGTTTATACTCCTCATACTCTGTTTATACTCCTCATACTCTGTTTATACTCCTCATACTCTGTTTATACTCCTCATACTCTGTTCATACTCCTCATACTCTGTTTATACTCCTCATACTCTGTTTATACTCCTCATACTCTGTTTATACTCTGTTTATACTCTGTTTATACTCTGTTTACACTCCTCATACTCTGTTCATACTCCTCATACTCTGTTTATAATCCTCATACTCTGTTCATACTCCTCATACTCTGTTTATAATCCTCATACTCTGTTTATACTCCTCATACTCTGTTTATACTCCTCATACTCTGTTTATACTCTGTTTACACTCCTCATACTCTGTTTATACTCCTCATACTCTGTTTATACTCCTCATACTCTGTTTATACTCTGTTTACACTCCTCATACTCTGTTTATACTCCTCATACTCTGTTTATACTCTGTTTACACTCCTCATACTCTGTTCATACTCTGTTTATAATCCTCATACTCTGTTCATACTGTGTTACACTCCTCATACTCTGTTCATACTCTGTTTACACTCCTCATACTCTGTTCATACTCTGTTTATACTCCTCATACTCTGTTTATACTCCTCATACTCTGTTCATACTCTGTTTATACTCCTCATACTCTGTTCATACTCTGTTTATACTCCTCATACTCTGTTCATACTCTGTTTATACTCCTCATACTCTGTTCATACTCTGTTTATAATCCTCATACTCTGTTCATACTGTGTTACACTCCTCATACTCTGTTCATACTCTGTTTACACTCCTCATACTCTGTTCATACTGTTTACACTCCTCATACTCTGTTTACACTCCTCATACTCTGTTCATACTCTGTTTATAATCCTCATACTCTGTTTATACTCCTCATACTCTGTTTATACTCTGTTTACACTCCTCATACTCTGTTCATACTCTGTTTATAATCCTCATACTCTGTTTATACTCCTCATACTCTGTTCATACTCTGTTTACACTCCTCATACTCTGTTTACACTCCTCATACTCTGTTCATACTCTGTTTATAATTCTCATACTCTGTTCATACTCTGTTTACACTCCTCATACTCTGTTCATACTGTTTACACTCATCATACTCTGTTTACACTCCTCATACTCTGTTCATACTGTTTACACTCCTCATACTCTGTTTACACTCCTCATACTCTGTTCATACTCTGTTTATAATTCTCATACTCTGTTCATACTGTTTACACTCCTCATACTCTGTTTACACTCCTCATACTCTGTTCATACTGTTTACACTCCTCATACTCTGTTTACACTCCTCATACTCTGTTCATACTCTGTTTATAATTCTCATACTCTGTTCATACTGTTTACACTCCTCATACTCTGTTTACACTCCTCATACTCTGTTCATACTGTTTACACTCCTCATACTCTGTTTACACTCCTCATACTCTGTTCATACTCTGTTTATAATTCTCATACTCTGTTCATACTGTTTACACTCCTCATACTCTGTTTACACTCCTCATACTCTGTTCATACTCTGTTTATAATCCTCATACTCTGTTCATACTCTGTTTACACTCCTCATACTCTGTTCATACTGTGTTTACACTCCTCGTACTCTGTTCATACTGTGTTTACACTCCTCATACTCTGTTCATACTGTGTTGACACTCCTCATACTCTGTTTACACTCCTCATACTCTGTTCATACTGTGTTACACTCCTCATACTCTGTTCATACTCTGTTTACACTCCTCATACTCTGTTCATACTGTGTTTACACTCCTCATACTCTGTTCATACTGTGTTGACACTCCTCATACTCTGTTTACACTCCTCATACTCTGTTCATACTGTGTTACACTCCTCATACTCTGTTCATACTCTGTTTACACTCCTCGTACTCTGTTCATACTGTGTTTACACTCCTCATACTCTGTTCATACTGTGTTGACACTCCTCATACTCTGTTCATACTGTGTTACACTCCTCATACTCTGTTCATACTCTGTTTATAATCCTCATACTCTGTTCATACTGTGTTACACTCCTCATACTCTGTTCATACTCTGTTTACACTCCTCATACTCTGTTCATACTGTGTTTACACTCCTCGTACTCTGTTCATACTGTGTTTACACTCCTCATACTCTGTTTACACTCCTCATACTCTGTTCATACTGTGTTACACTCCTCATACTCTGTTCATACTCTGTTTACACTCCTCGTACTCTGTTCATACTGTGTTTACACTCCTCATACTCTGTTCATACTGTGTTGACACTCCTCATACTCTGTTCATACTGTGTTACACTCCTCATACTCTGTTCATACTGTGTTACACTCCTCATACTCTGTTCATACTCTGTTCATACTCTGTTCATACTCTGTTCATACTCCTCATACTCTGTTCATACTGTGTTACACTCCTCATACTCTGTTCATACTCTGTTTACACTCCTCATACTCTGTTCATACTGTGTTTACACTCCTCATACTCTGTTCATACTGTGTTTATAATCCTCATACTCTGTTTACACTGTTTACACTCCTCATACTCTGTTCATACTGTTTACACTCCTCATACTCTGTTCATACTGTGTTTACACTCCTCGTACTCTGTTCATACTGTGTTACACTCCTCATACTCTGTTCATACTGTGTTACACTCCTCATACTCTGTTCATACTCTGTTTACACTCCTCATACTCTGTTCATACTGTGTTTACACTCCTCGTACTCTGTTCATACTGTGTTTATAATCCTCATACTCTGTTCATACTGTGTTTACACTCCTCATACTCTGTTCATACTGTGTTACACTCCTCATACTCTGTTCATACTGTTTACACTCCTCATACTCTGTTCATACTGTGTTTACACTCCTCGTACTCTGTGTGGTGGTTTGTTGGGAGATGATGAGCAGGTTAGCTGTTGATGTTTAACGACTGTTTTCTTACAAAGTCTGTAAACTGCCATCTTCTGAGTAACGTCAGTCTTTTCAGATCCAGACCAGCTCCACACGAGTGAAGATGATCCTCGTCTAGGAGTTAAATCTAAGGCGCTAGACTGCGAGGCTGGCGGTGTCTGAGTTTCTTCTCCTGGCGCAGTGTGTTCTCTCACTTTCAGCTTTAGGTGTGTTGTTTAGGCAGCCATGCTAGTTTTAGCCTGTGCTAGCACACAGTATGGGCGCTCTCAATGACACTCGCAGAAGCCTGTTTTAAAGCGTGTGGAGTCGAGGCGTTCTGATTGGTGTTTTTTTTTCCCCCAATCAGTGCTCGTTAACGGCAGCTTGCGTACAGCACTTAAGATATTATCTTAGATGACATATATCACACAGCCCTAGCCCAAACCTAGTCAGGAGGTTTGGTATGTTAAGTTTTTTTTTATGTATTTGTATATATGATCATGTTTTGCCTTTTACTATTGTTTGTGCATCATGGTTAACATTAGCCACTTGCTAACTGTATTGCAGGCTACTTGTCCGTCAGCAGTGCTACAGTTCTGCCTGGTTGTGCTCACTAACTTCAAGGGGCATTACACACTCAGGACTGCCTAGTCTAGCACACAAACTACCTACTGGGTTCAATGCTGGGGCTGTACGACAGTCTCTACGATAACAACTGCTCCGTCCGATTGAGGGAGTAATATATATATATATATATATATATATATATATATATATAAATACGAGCAGGAGTTGCATTCTGACTCTATATTTTGCCACTGAAGCCAAGCTGCTATTGGTGCTAATAAGTAATAGAAGTTTATATCCCACCAAATATCTAAAAGAGGAACACAGTCATGCTGCACAGTTTAAGGTGACTGTATGAATAACTCATGAAGTTTGTGATGGTAAATCAGTGGTAAATCACCTCCGAGTCTTCTGCTCGGTCTCTGAAAGCTGTAGCTATGCTGTTCTGCACGGCTCTGATCCACGCCTGCCTCAGCTTCTCCGAATCAGCCTGCATCATACAGCTCCTGCAGAAAACACACCACAGACACACAGAGACGACTCAATAAGCTGCTCCAGATTAATATATATTTATATATCTCTGTATAAGGCATGTCAACACTGAGCTTGTTCCAACACGTTCACCTGGTCCACTGGACGGTCCACATTTCTGCTCTATTACACACCAGCACACCTGAACCACTACAATAGCCTTCCAGCCACGGCTGTGAGAGTGGAGAGTAACTGTTCTGATGGTGAGGTCTGGACATGCAATCAGCAGTGTTCAACATCAGTACCTGACCTCACTATCACTCAATCAAATCCTCACAGCAATGTTCAACACCAGTACCTGACCTCACTAACACTCAATCAAATCCTCACAGCAATGTTCAACATCAGTACCTGACCTCACTATCACTCAATCAAATCCTCACAGCAATGTTCAACACCAGTACCTGACCTCACTATCACTCAATCAAATCCTCACAGCTACGTTTAACATCAGTACCTGACCTCACTAACACTCAATCAAATCCTCACAGCAATGATCAACACCAGTACCTGACCTCACTAACACTCAAATCCTCACAGCAATGTTCAACATCAGTACTTGACCTCACTAACACTCAATCAAATCCACACAGCTATGTTTAACATCAGTACCTGACCTCACTAACACTCAATCAAATCCTCACAGCAATGATCAACACCAGTACCTGACCTCACTAACACTCAAATCCTCACAGCAATGTTCAACATCAGTACTTGACCTCACTAACACTCAATCAAATCCTCACAGCTATGTTTAACATCAGTACCTGACCTCACTAACAATCAAATCCTCAGAGCTATGTTTAACATCAGTACCTGACCTCACTAACTATCAAATCCTCACAGCTATGTTCAACATCAGCACCTGACCTCACTAACACTCAATCAAATCCTCACAGCTATGTTTAACATCAGTACCTGACCCCATTAACAATCAAATCCTCACAGCTATGTTCAACATCAGCACCTGACCTCACTAACACTCAATCAAATCCTCACAGCTATGTTTAACATCAGTACCTGACCCCATTAACAATCAAATCCTCACAGCTATGTTTAACATCAGTACCTGACCTCACTAACTATCAAATCCTCACAGCTATGTTCAACATCAGCACCTGACCTCACTAACACTCAATCAAATCCTCACAGCTATGTTTAATATCAGTACCTGACCTCACTAACAATCAAATCCTCACAGCAATGTTTAACATCAGTACCTGACCTCACTAACAATCAATCAAATCCTCACAGCAATGTTCCACTGCCAAGTGAAAGCCAGGACAGAGCAGAAATGTGGAGTGTTGGGTCTAAAGCACTGATTGAACATCTCAGGGCCCAAATACTCTCCAACAACTGTTATTCAAACATGAAGACTCCACAAGCCTTTCTAAACTATTAGGACTAACTGAGCACTAACTGTATACATACTGTATGTAGGTCCTGTAACACATTTTAAAAGAGAAGCCGCCCAAACTCGTCCATCTGGACCTACTGGTTCACGGTTACACTCTGACTGCAATGCTGGGAAGCTGGACTCACTTTGTAGGCGAAACGACCTCGAAGCAGAAGCGGCGCTCGATGTCCTCGCAGTGCTTCACTGTACACAAGCGCAGGTCTTCCACCACCACTGTGGGATTATCCTGCAGACCAGAACACAGTCAGATCCACTTTCACACTACACTTTATATGCACACACATATAGTTAAAGTCTGAGAACCAGCTAATATTAAAACATCAAACTCATAACTACAGCTGAGATTAAGATCCTAACTTGTGATTATTAAAGTCAGAACATGTTTTATTGTTTACAAAGTAAAAAAATACGGCTTAAAAGACTGTTTAGCTCCGCCCACTGTTAAGAAACTGCTGTAGACGTTATGCGTGGGACGTAGACGGTGGACAACAACACTAGAAGACGCACTTACAGTAATACACAATGACAGAAAGGTGGTGTTGTTTCTGGCTGCAGTAATTGGATGTACAGTGGACCCCCGTACACAAACAACCTAAAAGACCCCCAAATACCCAGAAAGTAACTAAACCTGTCAACTTTACACCATCATCTGTAGATCATCTCAGTCTGTAGATTATCACTATGGGACGTAGGCTTCCACGACAACTAGATCTTAATCTGGCGCTGTTCCAACAGCATGGGCGTGTAAGAAACCAGCGAGAGGAGTTCAAGACCCTCCGTGTACGTGGAGGTAAACCAGGTCAGCTCAGTTACGGAGCCTGCTTTAGCTGATGTTAGCTAACGTTAGCTTCACTTGCTAAGTTCAGTGGTTGAAGTTATGCTAAGCTAACGTAGCTGAATTAGAAGATGTATAGAGTCGTATGAGAGCGAGTTCACTTTAATCATATTTACTACAATAACTGTACCTCTATATCTGAGTGTAGCTGGTTGCTAGGCTGGTTGCTAGGCTGTTGTCATGAATAATGTTGGTTATTTAGCTACATACTGTTTACACTCAAGATGAGCTGCTGTTGTGGGTGTGGTTTGACTAAAAGTATCAGGATTAAGTGATATGGTGGTCTAAAAGTCTCAGGACTAAGTGATATGGTGGTCTAAAAGTATTAGGACTAAGTGATATGGTGGTCTAAAAGTATCAGGACTAAGTGATATGGTGGTCTAAAAGTATCAGGACTAAGTGATATGGTGGTCTAAAAGTCTCAGGACTAAGTGATATGGTGGTCTAAAAGTATCAGGACTAAGTGATATGGTGGTCTAAAAGTATCAGGACTAAGTGATATGGTGGTCTAGAAGTATCAGGACTAAGTGATATGGTGGTCTAAAAGTATCAGGACTAAGTGATATGGTGGTCTAGAAGTATCAGGACTAAGTGATATGGTGGTCTAAAAATCTCAGGACTAAGTGATATGGTGGTCTAAAAGTATCAGGACTAAGTGATATGGTGGTCTATTTCTACATTACAGCTCTTCCAGATTTAAATTCAGAAATATCATCAGAATCTGAAGAAGCATTTCTGGAACATTCTCAGTCCCAGTCAGTCATAGTGCTGTTGTACCGCAACGCTGTTCACTGTTGTTCACCAGTGACGTCACACAGTAGCGTTCAGAAGTTTCTGTAGTAACCCCGGGTTTTTCCTTCGATTTAATTAAAATTGTCTATTTTAGAGCAAATTAAGCAGTGAATTTCATTTTAAGTCATGTTTCTATATTTTCAGTATCTAAAACATTGTGAAATCAGCAGGGGGTTCCAGAAGGGGTGCTTAGCCTTTAAACTCTGACTCTCAATATCCCAAATGTATATATAGTTTTAATCTCTGTACCACTATCAGTCATTAACTCAGCATTTCACTGTGTTTACAGCTTTTCCTGCCTAATTTAAAAGCACAGCAGCTGCAAAACTCCCTCTGTGCATCCTGTACCATTAAAACCTTCCAGTCAAGACATGTTCTACATTAATATTTCATTTCAACCGGGAACAGATAAGTCACTAACCTTAAACTTCTTCTGGTAGACTAGCTGATTGTTCTGAATCGAGAACCAGCGCCTGCAAGAAAAACACAGTCAGGAAAAGGACACGAGCTACGTCGAGCTGCTGGAATACATCTGAATGTTACTGACTTCATCTGCATGGACTAGCAAAGCACTGAAACTGAACAAATCCATGCAATTCTCATTACTCTCTACGCTATTTATGTTTATTTACATTTATTTTAAAGGGTCTTTAACAGTAAATACACATCTACTGCCTGTATGAACTATTTTATAGGGCCCATAGCTCATATGTTCCACTCACTGTATCCCTCAGCAGTACACAGGCTGTTTTAGTTACTGTGCCTTTAAGACTGATGTATGTAAATTATCTCTGTTCTGATTGGCTGCCCTGTACCTTCAATGTATTGGGCCTTACTCAAAAAAGCCATTCAGGATAAAACATTCCCTACAACTTATGTGTAAAGGGGCGGAGCTTAACTGCGGTAGGCTGAATAGGTGGAAGGACTGATTTTAATGACATCACAAAAACTGTGAATTAAAAACTGACTGTTTTTGTTGCAGCTCAGTTTTTATATATGGACTTTACGGACCGGGAAATTGAACAGAATGGTTTGATACTTAAACAACATCAAACTCTTATTTTAAGAAAGTAAGTTTCCAGGATATGGGCCCTTTAACTCTATTTTAACCATAATAATATACTTATTGATCATATAAAGGCTTGTAAAAACAGTTTAGGCACCCAAGACTTGTATACAGTAGTGTTTAACACTGATATTAAGCACAGTCGGTCTTGTAGGTGAGGATAAAGGACGAAAAATTATTATTACTTTAAATAAAAAACAATAATTCTTTTTTTATATTTACATCAAACTCTTATTTTGAAAAAAAAATATGATACAGGTCCTTTAACCATTTATTTAAGACAAATAAACAAAAAAAGACGATTGAAAATGCATTGCAGCAGCAATTATCTGAGCCCTACTCTCTCAGCGCTGATCTCCACTGACCTGTTCCATGTTTTGAAGGCATTACTGGCCCTCTTGAACAGGTAGCCCTCCATGACAATCCCATTCTCGGCGTCCACATTGTACTCCAGCTTGGTGTCGTCATTCGAATAGTCCTAAAAACACAGGAGAGGACAATCACTCAGTAATCCAACCCAAGCAGACACAGACCTCGGAGTTAGAGTGGTACTTTGGGGAGCAGGTCAGCTCTCACTGACAGACACAACGAGAAAAGGCTAAAATAAGCATTCGTCATACGGAAAGCAGCTCCTACGTTCCATCAGCAGCCATACCGGTGACGGTGGAGCCAGACACAGTACTACTACACAGGAACACTGACAGTCCTGGGCTTAATATGATTAGTTTCAAGAACAGAACTTTTCAAATGTTTGGAAATGTAAGTGTGGTTTCTCAAAATACAGTACCGTGCAATAGTTTTAGGCACTGTGAGCTTTTTTACTCAGTAAACACTTTATTATTAACTATTAATCAGTATTAATACAGTAAGTAGAGCTTTTCCATACGTCATTGTGTTCATTTAACCCTTTCCAAGCTTCTCCTAAACAACCCAGTATTATTATCAGTTCTCATCTAATACCTGCTTTGACTGCTCAGTACTTCATTAAGATAAATCAAGATTTGCTGCTGAAGGAACTGAACACATTCATACAATGTCTGGGGCGTCCAGGAGAAATCTGGAACCTAACTTTGTTCTTCAAACTGGATCAAGATCTGATCTACTTCTCTCACAATAACATATTCATGTTACTTTGTATTGTATGTATGATTATTTACATCTGTTCCAATGATACCTGGTGGTGAACACACACTTATTGATCAGATAAACACTTTTAAACTATCAGCTCAGGGGCCTCAGACTTCTACACAGTATTGAAACACGTCTAAAGGAGGTTTGTGGAAATGCTGTCATTGTTGCTGGTCTTGCTGATCCTACTCAGAGAATGTGTGTGGTGGATTGTGGGTATTCCCTGTTTTCTAGGAAGCATTAATACAGTGTGGGATTGTTTGAATTGTTGTCCTCCAGTTCTGTGTTTACTATCTGTACCACATAAACACGTCTCACTGAGCAGTATAGCGTAGAGGCTGTACAGTAACTGTCCTCAGGATAACTAACAGAGCTCCAGCAGCATGCAGGCTGTAAGCGAACCCTCCAGCACTATCTGGTGTCTCCTCCATGACGAGGAGGAAAGCGAGGCTTCTACTCATCAGAGGAAGACAATAAAACAAACAAAAGCGCAGGATCTAATGACGGAGGTTGTGTTACAGAGAGAAACAGCGAGAAGCACGTCTCAGCGTTGGCTCCACTAACTGTACTGTTCTCAAATAGCCTCCACAGGAAGCGGCATTACATCAGCAGTGTAATGGCTTTCCTGCACCCACACACACACACACACACACACACACACACAACTGCTCAAAACTTTGGGATCACAGTGAAATGTTCTTGTTTTAATGGAGTATCTTCTTCCTTAACACAACAATGGACTGACGGGTCTCTAAAGAAAGTTGTTTCTTTCTGGTCATTGTGAGTCGGTCAGCAAGCCATCAACTGCTGATCTTCAGATACTAAACTAACCTAGAATGTTGTTCCCTTTTATACTCACTTATTAGTAGAATGTTTTTCAGCTGTGATCACAATTGATCAAGAGTGTCCTAACAACCAATTAGTCCAATAACATCCTTAACTTGGATTGGTGGTCGTACCAGGAGATTTAGACAGAGGACTGAGAATTACTGATAATAGAACTATAAGTAAAATAAACCTCTATACAAAAATAGACTTTGACTTTAATTGACATTAAAACAAACATTTTTATTCTTTAAAAATCATCTAATACACTTACATTAATTGTGAAATGGACAATATTGTTTGTGAATTGCATGAAAATTGCATTAAATTAAATTCTAAAGTGATTCTAAACTTTTGAGTAGTAGTGTATATATATATATATATATATATATATATATATATATATATATATATATATATATATATATATATATATACACACACACACACACACATATACATCAATCAGCCATAACATTAAAACCACTGTCCACTGTATCAGCTCCACTGACCATAAAGGACCTACACTCACTGTCCACTGTATCAGCTCCACTGACCATACAGGACCTCCACTCACTGTCCACTGTATCAGCTCCACTGACCATACAGGAGCTCCACTCACTGTCCACTGTATCAGCTCCACTGACCATACAGGACCTCCACTCACTGTCCACTGTATCAGCTCCACTGACCATACAGGACCTCCACTCACTGTCCACTGTATCAGCTCCACTGACCATACAGGACCTCCACTCACTGTCCACTGTATCAGCTCCACTGACCATACAGGACCTCCACTCACTGTCCACTGTATCAGCTCCACTGACCATACAGGACCTCCACTCACTGTCCACTGTATCAGCTCCACTGACCATACAGGACCTCCACTCACTTTCCACTGTATCAACTCCACTGACCATACAGGAGCTCCACTTACAGACTGTAGTTCATCTGATTCTCTGTATACTTTATTACTCTGTTCTTTAATGATCAGGACCACCACAGAGCAGATACTATTAGACAGCACTGCTGTGACATTAATGTGCTGGTGGTGTGTTAGTGTGTGTTGTGCTGGTGTGAGTGGATCAGACACAGCAGTGCTGAAGTCTTTTAAAACTATGTCTGAAATGTCTGTTGTAGAGGAGTAGTAGCATCATATTAGAATATCACATACATTTAGGGGCAGTCGTGGCCTGAAGGTTAGGGATCCGGCCTTGTGACCGGAAGGTCACCGGTTCGATCCCCGGGACCGGCAAGTCATGACTGTAGTGCCCTTGAGCAAGGCACCTAACCCCAACTGCTCCCCGGGCGCCGTGGATAAGGGCTGCCCACCGCTCCGGGCACGTGTGCTCACCGCCCCCTAGTGTGTATGTTCACTAGTGTGTGTATATGTGGGTGTTTCACTGCACGGATGGGTTAAATGCGGAGGTCAAATTCCGCTGTGTGTAAACACATGTGGCTAATCGTAGTTCTACGTTCTAATCGTAGTCCTACGTTCTACACGAATTCTACACGAATACATACACCACAGTGCACAGCTCATTGATTACCTAAGCTGATAGTGTAAAAGTGTTTATCTGATCAATAAGTGTCTGATCACCAGTAAGAACAGCAGATCTGATTAGAACAGATGTAAATAATCAGACATACAATACAAAGTAACATGAATATGTTATTGTGAGAGAAGTAGATCAGATCTTGATCCAGTTTGAAGAACAAAGTTAGGTTCCAGATTTCTCCTGGACGCCCCAGACATTGTATGAATGTGTTCAGTTCCTTCAGCAGCAAATCTTGATTTATCTTAATGAAGTACTGAGCAGTCAAAGCAGGTATTAGATGAGAACTGATAATAATACTGGGTTGTTTAGGAGAAGCTTGGAAAGAGTTAAATAAACACACTGACGTATAAAAAACACTACTTACTCTATTAATACTGATTAATATTTAATAATAAAGTGTAAAAGATCTACTTACTCTATTAATACTGTTTCATATTTAATAATAAAGTGTAAAAGCTCTACTTACTCTATTAATACTGTTTAATATTTAATAATAAAGTGTAAAAACACTACTTACTCTATTAATACTGATTAATATTTAATAATAAAGTGTAAAAACACTACTTACTCTATTAATACTGATTAATATTTAATAATAAAGTGTAAAAGCTCGACTTACTCTATTAATACTGATTAATATTTAATAATAAAGTGTAAAAGCTCGACTTACTTTATTAATACTGTTTAATATTTAATAATACAGTGTTTTACTAAGTAAACAGCTTTTTAAATATAATAATGTTCATAAGTACCTCAAACTTTTACCCAGTACTGTATATCAGCTTATTTCACGTGTGTATTGTTACTCAGTGGTTACAGAGAACTGCAGGTGTTTATAGTGTTTATTAAATGGAATCTACAATCCTGTATGTCTGAAATCACTTGTTTCCAGTAACAGTGATTTAAATACAGTGATTCAAATATTACGAGATCGTTTTGGACGCAGCGTAAATCTGCGGCTTTAGAGCCTTAATTTTAGTTCACATACTGTTTCCTGGATTTACAAACTCACGAGTGAGTCAGGTCAGTCTTATTCCAACAGTTTCCAGCAAAGCTTCCAGATTAGACGAGGAACATTTTTGAATAATAGTGACTTCACAGGAGAAAGAAAAGGTTAACTTTTAAGTACATACACTGAGTTTAATTAATTTAATTTAATTTTTTTTATTTGTTTATTATATTTATTTATTATATCTATTTTTTAGAGTGTAAAAGAATGCAAAACAATAGAAAAACAAACCTCAATATAGTCACTGTCCAATGAAAAACATGTACGTCAATTTTCATCTTTCTACATCATTTGAACACAACTTTTACTGTTTACATTGCTGGGAAATTTCATGATGAATGGACCAATAGAAATGGTCCAAAATAGCATGGAAAATTTTCTGTTTTTTATTGACTTACATTGAAAGTTAGAACAGTTTTTGGTCTCTCCTGTGAAGCTGCCATATGCAACCTTTCATATTATTATTATTATTATTAAAAAAATTGTTAGCATTAAATCCTTATTAGAGCTGTCTTGAAATGCTTTTTTCAGTCAGTTTAGAGTGCTGAATTTTAATATTTGTAATTGCATTTTTAATGTTTATAATGTTTAAATTATATTTTAGTTCTATTTTAAAATTAATTATTTTATTAGTTTATTTTTCACATATACAGGAACTAGCAGTGAAGTGCTTTGACAACTGCCTGCTCACACGTAGCAATAGATAATATACAGATATGATATTTTAAATAATAAAATGTGATAATATATTTCGATCAAAGATTTAAAAATCGAATATTATATTTGATTTTATGATCTGATACTTGGTATCTGTATTAGTTATATACTGGCCATAAACACTGGATCTGAAATTGGAAGAAAAAATTAAATCTGATATGATTCATTAGTCTAAACTATGCTTTATAGAAGTTTTACACTAAGCTTATATGTGACTGTGAATGTTTGACAGAGCTGATCAATCAGAAACACTGCTAACATTTAGAAGGTTAAGCAAGGAGCATGCAGACTACTATATTCAAGAGAGGTAAAAACAGAGTACAGTACTGGTTTCAGTATCAACACATACTCAAGGCTACAGTATCAGTATGATATGTAAAGTAGTATCGAGCCCGTCCGAGTCAGCGTCACGATTAGAGCCACGTTTCGGGGAAAATGAAGGTGAATTAAACAGATATTTAATTAGACAGAAGATAAACATCTACAGATCATCTTCAGTGGGTCGTCCAAACAGAGCTCTGCTTTGACGGTGACAATATGTCAGCTGAGTTAACATACAGCAGGAAAGCTGACAGCAGGATGAAGGCAATTACGTGGGTCCAGATTGAGTTTCTCCCTCAGTAACCGGAGCCGATCAGGCCAAAGCTGACACTAACCGGCTGCCAGCTCCCTCACCAGGCTTTCCTACAGTGGCATTTCTCAAAGCCTGGGGTATTTTTGGGGTGACAGAATGCAGACTGTGGGAGTACAAAGCAGCGAGACCGCCTTCCCCAACAGAAGCATCCTCGCTGCAGGTTTAGAGGAGCTGTAACTGGACTCGACTCTACAGTTCTATTTTATATTTGTTTATTTTTATACTTGTCTTTTTTTCCTAAATGACAACAGTAACACGTAATAGCCTCAGTGTCTGTGAACTCGTGAACTGAGTGTGTTCAGTGACAGGTTGTTGTCACAGAGCTGCTCTACTGATAGACTGAGAAGATCTTTCGCCCCCAGAGCCTTATTCCCTTCGAGGACGCAGCAGTGCTGCAGACGGAGATTAATCCAGTTACACTTAAGTAATTTTAACTCATCCACACATATGGATGGAGTTTGCAGCTATGTGTACATGCTTATGTATGTAAACACATGCATGTATATATGCATAGCAGGTGACTTTATCTCTACCAATGTCACTTGGACCATGAACTTTAGTTTAGTTATTGGCTGATGGAGCTCCGTCCGTCCGTCCGTCCGTCCGTCCGTCCGTCCGTCCGTCCGTCCGTCCAAATGTAGACTAGTTGCACCAATCAGAAGCACCAAAACACCCTACGTCTGCAAATCAACACTGTCCCAAAACACAAGCAAAACCCCTAATTTCCAAACAATTATTGGAAAGATAATCTGCTTTAGGGCATTTTTATTGGTCCAACCTTCATGGAATTTTGACACAATGTAAAGACTCAAAGAGTGCAAAAAACTAAAAATCACAAAAAGAGATTGGAGATGACGTCACAGCCAGCTGGTAATCTGACACACTCAGTATGTAAGCTTCACGGCAGGAATTCTAATCTTTCTGGCTAAAAACCAAATTTATTTAGGATGAATGCATTAAAATCACTGACCAAAAAATGGGATTAGACATTTTCCCAAAATTGCTGAGCCCTAAATGAGCGTCTTGGCATGTTTTTATACAAACAACGAAAAATCTAGTTTGAACAATTGAATGAATTACTGTTGAGTATAGAAATGTGCAATAGTATGTTTTAGTGTAATAGTAGTATATTTTTAAAATATTGTTGATGCCTAAATTTGTTTGCACTGTAGTTTAAAGATAACAGAAACTCTTAAGAGGTTTCTTTAAGGGTCTAAACAGAACCATGAACACCCAAAGGATCGTCTGCAGGCTTACATGTTTCTAGACATTGTGAACTGGCTCTTCAGTCTGAAGGTGTTTTATAAAGTTCTATCTGGAACATCTTAGTAAACAGATCTGTGTAGCAACAAAAAGAGTTTTTTTCTATTGTTACAAGCTCGACATCATAACAAGAGCAGAACCATCTTTGGTGCTACATTAAACCATACACTACACCATCAACCTGATGTTTAAGCAAGCAAACGGTTATCTGAGTGTTCATGGTTATATACTAAGGGTCTATACTGGGTCTATGCTAAGATAATCAATTGTACAGTGACAGAACCCACATAATCAAGTCTGCTGGAGATCACTGATCAACTCCACAAAGTTTGAGGGAAGAGTCCAATGATGCTCATGCTAACTGCTAACTGGTGGGGTATGAGTTGTTTAACTACAAACTGTAAAAATTGGATTTTAACATTAAAACACTGCCTGCCTTAAGTATAGGGGTGTAAGAAAATATACAAATATTGAATATCGCGATATTATGTTTAGTGATATTGTATCGATTCCCAAACGCAGTATCGATTATTAATTCATAAAGTGAATCATTGTGTTGTGTTTAAAACTCTGAGCACTGAGCAGAACATAAACAAGCAGCACAAGGGTGCAATGCTATTGTAAGCATTGTCAAACCTGTTCATACAGTGGTGTGTTTTAATAGTAGGATTTGAAAAATCACAATACATCACTTTGCTTGCAATATAGCAATATACTGAATCGTGACAGCTGTATCACCATATGTATTGTATCGTCAGGTTCTTACAGCCGTACAATTTGAGTTATTTAAACTAGAAATAATGACAATAAAGTCAAAGGACGTAAACACAGATTCTTGTTCTAGTATTCTAAGTTCAATTAACTTTCTTTGAAGTTTTTTTTCAGTGCAGAGCTGAACTAAAGAAGCCAATTTCAGATGCCAAACATCTCCTAAATTACATTCCAAACTAAGCCTTCAAAGCCAGAAACAGGCTGGTATTAAATGTTTAAGGACACAAAGATTTACAAGACTACTAACATGACAGTGCTTAAATCAGCCGCCGGTCCAGAACAACTGGATCAAAGAAGTCATTTAAAATTCAGAGACAAACTCCATGAACCACACAGCACTTGTGTGATGGCAAACGCAACGGAAACGATTTCAAAATAGACGTTCTGATTCACCATCACCGACCACAGAGTCAGTCAGTCAGGAAGAAGCTAACCAGACGATGGAGGACACAGAGAGGAAGTACAGGACCAAAGCGGATCTCAGAAGTTGGCCTCTACGCACAAAAGCATCTGACGTCAACATCAGGGAAGGAGTCGAACTTCACCCCCCGGCAATTAACAAAGAGACACAACTTAAAGGTGAATCAATTCCTCAAAGTTTCCACATAATTAAACTGTTGAGATTAAACAGAGAGTCGTTCAGAGTGGCTAGGTGTGAACTCGGGGTGAATGGAACCAGACGTCCACCTCTAAAAGCTCCTCACAGAAAGTTCTTACAGTAGATGTTATAAATACACTGTCTGATTCTGAGACGCTGTTTATGATAGTTTAGAGAAGATCTCAGTCTTAAACTCCATTCATGGTGGAGGGATACATGCAGGACGCTCTGAGGTTCAAATAGTCCCCAAAGAAAACCTAGTATTTTCAGATCTTCCACATTTTAACATCAACATCCAGATAAACTCAGAAGACACGTGTAGCTTCACTGGTGGGTTTCATAGTAAATACAATGTGTAGATTTGTGTTGTAGACATGGAGACCCCTGGTTCCTATCACCACCACTGTAAACACCATCACCACCACTGTAAACACCACCACCACTGTAAACACTATCACCACCACTGTAAACACTTTCACCACCACAGTAAACACCGTCACCACCACTGTAAACACTATCATCACCACTGTAAACAACATCTTCACCACTGTAAACACCATCACCACCACTGTAAACACCATCACCACCACTGTAAACACCATCACCACCACTGTACACACAGATGAATCAAGTAAAAACATAGCTTGTTGGCTAATTTGGAGATATACAACATTTAACGACACCAGCAGCTCTTTAAACTGTGTAAGATCATTAATAAGCCAACGTAATGGGTCAAACTGTCACTGAAGAACTGTAACATTACTTGCATTAAAAAACAAAGAATGTTTTTCGTCCGTCTCCTGTAAAGTTATTATTCTGGAGACTGTATTCATCAATTATAAAAAAAATAGATTATCATTATTTGCTGTCAATTCCAACTTGGTGGTGACAATATGGATAAAGTCTTCTATTCAGGTCTTCAAGTTTATGAATGGCTGGTTCATAATACCTCTGATCACATCCATCAATCCCATCAATCTTGTAGCTGGTCAACCTCTTCTTCCTGTTATACCTTTAACCATTCTGAGTATTACTGTCCTTTCCAATGAGCTGGTTCTTCTCAGAATCGGCCCAAAATAAGGCTTCAGTTGGATTACCTAGCACAGAAGAACCATGTTCTGATCCACAAATAGAGATTTATTTGGAAACTGGAAAGTATTTTTAAAAGATGAACAGAAAATGAGACTCCTAACAACCACCTGGAAGACCTGGTAGACCCCATTAGATACATAACATTTAAAGCTTTCAGGAGACTATCAATCTATACTATGGAAGACCTGGAAGACCCATTAAAACAGTCACAAAAAGCAGATAAACAGAACTTCCATCTTATCGAGAGAGGAGAACATCAAGCTCCACCTTCAGATCTGAGAACATCCACAGGTGTTTCTGTCCATCCTTTCACTGTGAGAAGAAACCTCAACACTGTGGGTCTGAAAGGATGTGTAGTTGTTCAAGAAGCGCCTCACTGAGTAAAGGAGATACAGACACATCAAGCAAAGCAGCTGAACAATGGACTGACCACCCCAGAGTCCAGAACCTCAACAACACTGAATGTGTTTGGGGTTATTTGGATGGTGAGAAGAAGCAGAACCAGCTTCTAAGACTGAACTCTGGAGGTGAGTCTCTCTGAAGAACTGAACGAGAGTCTCCTGAGAAGAATGGAAGCTGTAATAAAGGTAAAGAGTGCACCTTTCGGAACATAACACATCACAGATCAGAGTTTGTATCTAAACTCACCAGATACCACACATAGTGGAACCGGCTGAAGATCTTCATGCCTGATAGACGGATCGCTGAGTACGCGTGGTCAGCAGTGACTCTGTACACAACCTCCGAGCATCCTAGCAACACAGTCCTGTCACTCCATCAGCCGCTCTCCTGACCGAGAGTATGCGTCTCACTAACCGCTCTCATCCCGGCTGGCTCCTCCCCCTCCAGCAAGCCGTATTGCTGTTCAAAGGTCACCAAAGGTCACCTGCATCTGCGCTAACTTTAGCCAGCAAGCTAAAATAACCACACTCTGACAAACAGCCCTGCTGCATTAAATATTTACAGCGTATGTTCGAGAAGATCCACGCCTGAAGATCCAACAGGACTTTCTACGTAGTGTATACGCCTCAAAACACCTCCTCTTATATTTCACTGCATTATTTCTGCCTGTACCTCCTTAAAACTAGTGAGGAGCAGCTTGTTCACTTTCAGTCCACAACACCGGTGTGTTTAGAAGAACATTCAATATTTTATTACGATGTGAATTTAATGAAGGATCCTTTTTATAACACTACAACAACCAGAAAGCAGCCAAACCTGTACATACAACCCTAAACCCTACATCTACACTAAACCCTAACTCCTACATCTACCCTAAACCCTAAACCCTACATCTACACTAAACCCTAACTCCTACATCTACACTAAACCCTAACTCCTACATCTACACTAAACCCTAACCCCTACATCTACACTAAACCCTAACTCCTACATCTACACTAAACCCTAACTCCTACATCTACACTAAACCCTAACTCCTACATCTATACTAAACACTAACTCCTACATCTACACTAAACCCTAACTCCTACATCTACACTAAACCCTAACTCCTACATCTACACTAAACACTAAACCCTACATCTACCCTAAACCCTAAACCCTACATCTACCCTAAACCCTAAACCCTACATCTACACTAAACCCTAACTCCTACATCTACACTAAACCCTAACTCCTACATCTACACTAAACCCTAACTCCTACATCTACACTAAACACTAACTCCTACATCTACCCTAAACACTAACTCCTACATCTACACTAAACCCTAACTCCTACATTTACACTAAACCCTAACTCCTACATTTACACTAAACCCTAACTCCTACATCTACACTAAACCCTAACTCCTACATCTACACTAAACACTAACTCCTACATCTACACTAAACCCTAACTCCTACATCTACACTAAACCCTAACTCCTACATCTACACTAAACCCTAACTCCTACATCTACACTAAACCCTAACTCCTACATCTACACTAAACCCTAACTCCTACATCTACACTAAACACTAACTCCTACATCTACACTAAACCCTAACTCCTACATCTACACTAAACCCTAACTCCTACATCTACACTAAACCCTAAACCCTACATCTACACTAAACCCTAACTCCTACATCTACCCTAAACCCTAAACCCTACATCTACCCTAAACACTAACTCCTACATCTACACTAAACCCTAACTCCTACATCTACACTAAACCCTAAACCCTACATCTACACTAAACACTAACTCCTACATCTACACTAAACACTAACTCCTACATCTACCCTAAACACTAACTCCTACATCTACACTAAACCCTAACTCCTACATTTACACTAAACCCTAACTCCTACATTTACACTAAACCCTAACTCCTACATCTACACTAAACCCTAACTCCTACATTTACACTAAACCCTAACTCCTACATCTACACTAAACACTAACTCCTACATTTACACTAAACACTAACTCCTACATCTACACTAAACCCTACATCTACACTAAACACTAACTCCTACATTTACACTAAACACTAACTCCTACATTACACTAAACACTAACTCCTACATCTACCCTAAACACTAACTCCTACATCTACCCTAAACACTAACTCCTACATCTACACTAAACACTAACTCCTACATCTACACCAAACCCTAACTCCTACATCTACACTAAACACTAACTCCTACATCTACCCTAAACACTAACTCCTACATCTACACTAAACCCTAACTCCTACATTTACACTAAACCCTAACTCCTACATCTACACTAAACCCTAACTCCTACATCTACCCTAAACCCTAAACCCTACATCTACACTAAACCCTAACTCCTACATCTACCCTAAACACTAACTCCTACATCTACACTAAACCCTAACTCCTACATCTACACTAAACCCTAACTCCTACATCTACCCTAAACACTAACTCCTACATCTACCCTAAACCCTAACTCCTACATCTACACTAAACCCTAACTCCTACATCTACACTAAACCCTAACTCCTACATCTACACTAAACACTAACTCCTACATCTACACTAAACCCTAACTCCTACATTTACACTAAACCCTAACTCCTACATCTACACTAAACCCTAACTCCTACATCTACACTAAACCCTAACTCCTACATCTACACTAAACCCTAACCTCTACATCGACACTAAACCCTACAACTACACTAAACACTACAACTACACTAAACACTAACTCCTACATCTACACTAAACCCTAACTCCTACATCTACACTAAACACTAACTCCTACATCTACACTAAACACTAAACCCTAACTCCTACATCTACACTAAACACTAAACCCTAACTCCTACATCTACACTAAACCCTAACTCCTACATCTACCCTAAACACTAACTCCTACATCTACACTAAACACTAACTCCTACATCTACACTAAACCCTAACTCCTACATCTACACTAAACACTAACTTCTACATCTACACTAAACCCTAACTCCTACATCTACACTAAACCCTAACTCCTACATCTACACTAAACCCTAACCTCTACATCTACACTAAACCCTAACTCCTACATCTACACTAAACCCTAACTCCTACATCTACACTAAACCCTAACTCCTACATCTACACTAAACACTAACTCCTACATCTACACTAAACCCTAACTCCTACATCTACACTAAACACTAACTCCTACATCTACACTAAACCCTAACCCCTACATCTACACTAAACCCTAACTCCTACATCTACACTAAACACTAACTCCTACATCTACAATAAACACTAACTCCTACATCTACACTAAACACTAACTCCTACATCTACACTAAACCCTAACTCCTACATCTACACTAAACACTAACTTCTACATCTACACTAAACCCTAACCCCTACATCTACACTAAACACTAGGGGATCAGAGTGGATCTACAGAGGGGATCAGAGTTTGTACACTAAACCCTAACTCCTACATCTACACTAAACCCTAACTCCTACATCTACACTAAACACTAACCCCTACATCTACACTAAACCCTAACCCCTACATCTACACTAAACCCTAACTCCTACATCTACACTAAACCCTAACTTCTAAATATAAACAGAATGCAGCAGAACAAAATCAAGAAATATGGACTACAAAGGTCAAACATTACCTGTATCATCACCTGCTCCAGCTGTTAGTCAGCAAATTTAACAACTCACAAAGTCACTCAGCATTGTGGGAAAAAGACGTCCAAAATAAACCAAACAGGCTCCAACACGTTAAAAACAATATCATTATCATACAACGCTCCATAATTCTCATTCAGTAACAAAACTAACAGTAATCAGTGTAAATAAACACAGCCGCTCCAGTTTCACTGACTCAGAGCATCAGAGAGAAGCTGGTGTAACTGAACGCCCTGCATGTCTGGATGGAGGTTCCAGTAAACATCAGCGCTTTGCAGTCATGACCTCAAAGACAATTACACAAGCCTGCACCGCCACAGCCTTACGCAACGCTACGGTCACTTCCAGCACGCTGCCCCCACACACTCAGCAGGACGGAACGAGAAGGAGAACTCACCTGCAGAGCAGCCTTGGAGAGCGGAGAGAGGGAGAGAGACAGGAGGTTAGAAACGCTGATACATAACGGCGGGACAGCGAGAGAGGGAGAGAGTGAGAGAGGGAGAGAGGGAGGGTGAGAGAAAACAAAAATAGCGTGCTGCTGAAAGCGGGGCAGCGTCCAAACATCAGCACTCACGGACGAGTGACTGACTAACGGACAAAAGCATGTTCACCCAGTTTTAACCCTTTTAACCCCAATAAACTCACCACAACACCTGATCCACACCTGCTGTTCTCCTTTAACTGGATTCAAACATGTCCTCACGAGTCCTTCCCCAATACTACACTACCAGACAAACGTTTTAGATACGCTACCAGACAAACGTTTTAGATACGCTACCAGACAAACGTTTTAGATACTCTACCAGACAAACGTTTTAGATACACTACCAGACAAACATTTTAGATACGCTACCAGACAAACGTTTTAGATACTCTACCAGACAAACGTTTTAGATACACTACCAGACAAACATTTTAGATACGCTATCAGACAAACGTTTTAGATACACTACCAGACAAACGTTTTAGATACACTACCAGACAAACGTTTTAGATACACTACCAGACAAACATTTTAGATACGCTACCAGACAAACGTTTTAGATACACTACCAGACAAACGTTTTAGATACGCTACCAGACAAACGTTTTAGATACGCTACCAGACAAACGTTTTAGATACACTACCAGACAAACGTTTTAGATACACTACCAGACAAACGTTTTAGATACGCTACCAGACAAACGTTTTAGATACACTACCAGACAAACGTTTTAGATACACTACCAGACAAACGTTTTAGATACACTACCAGACAAACGTTTTAGATACTCTACCAGGCAAACGTTTTAGATACACTACCAGACAAACATTTTAGATACGCTATCAGACAAACGTTTTAGATACTCTACCAGACAAACGTTTTAGATACACTACCAGACAAACGTTTTAGATACGCTATCAGACAAACGTTTTAGATACACTACCAGACAAACGTTTTAGATACTCTACCAGACAAACGTTTTAGATACGCTATCAGACAAACGTTTTAGATACACTACCAGTCAAACGTTTTAGATACACTACCAGACAAACGTTTTAGATACTCTACCAGCCAAACGTTTTAGATACACTACCAGACAAACGTTTTAGATACGCTACCAGACAAACGTTTTAGATACGCTACCAGACAAACGTTTTAGATACTCTACCAGACAAACGTTTTAGATACACTACCAGACAAACGTTTTAGATACTCTACCAGACAAACGTTTTAGATACGCTACCAGACAAACGTTTTAGATACACCACCAGTCAAACGTTTTAGATACGCTACCAGCCAAACGTTTTAGATACGCTACCAGACAAACGTTTTAGATACGCTACCAGACAAACGTTTTAGATACACTACCAGTCAAACGTTTTAGATACACTACCAGACAAACGTTTTAGATACACTACCAGTCAAACGTTTTAGATACACTACCAGACAAACGTTTTAGATACACTACCAGCTCAAACGTTTTAGATACACTACCAGTCAAACGTTTTAGATACACTACCAGACAAACGTTTTAGATACACTACCAGACAAACGTTTTAGATACACTACCAGCTCAAACGTTTTAGATACACTACCAGCTCAAACGTTTTAGATACACTACCAGACAAACGTTTTAGATACACTACCAGACAAACGTTTTAGATACACTACCAGCTCAAACGTTTTAGATACACTACCAGACAAACGTTTTAGATACTCTACCAGACAAACGTTTTAGATACACTACCAGTCAAACGTTTTAGATACTCTACCAGACAAACGTTTTAGATACACTACCAGCTCAAACGTTTTAGATACACTACCAGTCAAACGTTTTAGATACTCTACCAGACAAACGTTTTAGATACACTACCAGTCAAACGTTTTAGTACACTACCAGTCAAACGTTTTAGATACACTACCAGACAAACGTTTTAGATACTCTACCAGACAAACGTTTTAGATACGCTACCAGACAAACGTTTTAGATACTCTACCAGACAAACGTTTTAGATACGCTACCAGACAAACGTTTTAGATACTCTACCAGACAAACGTTTTAGATACGCTACCAGACAAACGTTTTAGATACGCTACCAGACAAACGTTTTAGATACTCTACCAGACAAACGTTTTAGATACACTACCAGACAAACGTTTTAGATACGCTATCAGACAAACGTTTTAGATACTCTACCAGACAAACGTTTTAGATACGCTACCAGACAAACGTTTTAGATACGCTATCAGACAAACGTTTTAGATACACTACCAGACAAACGTTTTAGATACTCTACCAGACAAACGTTTTAGATACACTACCAGACAAACGTTTTAGATACACCACCAGACAAACGTTTTAGATACACCACCAGTCAAACGTTTTAGATACACTACCAGACAAACGTTTTAGATACACTACCAGTCAAACGTTTTAGATACACTACCAGTCAAACGTTTTAGTACACTACCAGACAAACGTTTTAGATACACTACCAGTCAAACGTTTTAGATACACTACCAGACAAACGTTTTAGATACACTACCAGACAAACGTTTTAGTACACTACCAGACAAACGTTTTAGATACACTACCAGTCAAACGTTTTAGTACACTACCAGACAAACGTTTTAGTACACTACCAGACAAACGTTTTAGATACGCTACCAGCCAAACGTTTTAGATACACTACCAGTCAAACGTTTTAGATACACTACCAGACAAACGTTTTAGATACACTACCAGCTCAAACGTTTTAGATACACTACCAGCCAAACGTTTTAGATACACTACCTCTCAAACGTTTTAGATACACTACCAGACAAACGTTTTAGATACACTACCAGACAAACGTTTTAGATACACTACCAGTCAAACGTTTTAGATACACTACCAGACAAACGTTTTAGATACACTACCAGTCAAACGTTTTAGATACACTACCAGTCAAACGTTTTAGTACACTACCAGACAAACGTTTTAGATACACTACCAGTCAAACGTTTTAGATACACTACCAGCCAAACGTTTTAGATACACTACCAGTCAAACGTTTTAGATACACTACCAGTCAAACGTTTTAGATACACTACCAGTCAAACGTTTTAGTACACTACCAGTCAAACGTTTTAGATACACTACCAGTCAAACGTTTTAGATACACTACCAGCCAAACGTTTTAGTACACTACCAGTCAAACGTTTTAGATACACTACCAGTCAAACGTTTTAGATACACTACCAGCCAAACGTTTTAGATACACTACCAGTCAAACGTTTTAGATACACTACCAGACAAACGTTTTAGATACACTACCAGTCAAACGTTTTAGATACACTACCAGTCAAACGTTTTAGTACACTACCAGACAAACGTTTTAGATACACTACCAGTCAAACGTTTTAGATACACTACCAGACAAACGTTTTAGATACACTACCTCTCAAACGTTTTAGATACACTACCAGACAAACGTTTTAGATACACTACCAGCCAAACGTTTTAGATACACTACCAGCCAAACGTTTTAGATACACTACCTCTCAAACGTTTTAGATACACTACCAGACAAACGTTTTAGATACACTACCTCTCAAACGTTTTAGATACACTACCAGTCAAACGTTTTAGATACACTACCAGCCAAACGTTTTAGTACACTACCAGACAAACGTTTTAGATACACTACCAGACAAACGTTTTAGATACACTACCAGTCAAACGTTTTAGATACACTACCAGTCAAACGTTTTAGATACACTACCAGACAAACGTTTTAGATACACTACCAGTCAAACAGGATGTTCTTAGACGGAAGTTGCCTCTGAGCTTAAGAGTGTCACAAATTGTCCCCAGCAGGTTGCAACAGAGATACAGAGACACTGAAAGAGTCACAGAAAGGCAGATACTTGACCCCACCACGAGGCACAGGCGTCATCGTCTAACATGGGCCAGGGAGCATCTACGCTGGACGAAGGACCAGAGGGCCTCAGTGCTGTTCACTGATGAAAGTAGATTCACGCTGAGCAGAAATAATGGACGCCAACAATATTGGAGACGTCAAGGACAGCGCTATGCATCAGCTTTGGTGGTGGTGGGGTTACAGTGTGGGACTCACTCACCAGAAGCCCATACTACCTGAATAACATCATTAATCCAGTCACTGTGCCTCTGCATGAACAACACAGGCCTAATTTTATCTTCATGGACGACAATGCTCCAGCTTATTGAGGTCCCATCATTAGGGTACAGCTGCTTGAGACTGGGGTACCTTAAATGGAGGGGCCCTCACTACCTCCAGACCTGAATCCCATAGAAATGGATATGGGATCAGCTGAGTCGCTGTGTAGAGGCTCATAACTCTGTACCCCAGAACCTCAAAGACCTGAGGGCCGCCCTTCAAGAACAGTGGGATGCCATTCCTCAGCAGACAATTAGTCCACTTATGAACAGCATGATATGTCGTTGTCAAGCTATAACTGATGCTCAACTGATGCTCAACTGATGCTCAACTGATGCCACTATATAGTACTTTTTCCACCAGCGCTGTGAATGTTTAATGGATGTGTCCAATACAGACATGAAGTATTATAATAGTTTGTGTGATATTAGGTGAAGCACAGTGAGTTTGTCTATACTCGGGCCTTAGATGTAGATCAGATCACGTTTTATGGCCAATTAATGCAGAAAACCAGGTCTTTTCAAAGTTCAATTACTTTTTCTTGCCTCTGTATATACAGATATTACTTGAAAGTGGGTGACGCAGGTGGTGCTGCACAGCATTCTGAACTAATCTTGAGAGTACTGAAAACACAGAAAGCATAAAACCAAGAACTGACCCAACTTGGTCACCTTGGTTATATTATTATATATATGTCACTGCTTGCTAATTGTTTAACCTTTTAGCGGACATAAAAAAGTATACTGCACTCCAAAACTAATCATCCAACATCAGCACCTAGCCTCCCTAATGCTCTCGTGGCTTAATGCAATCAAATCCCCATAGCAATGTTCCAACATGTAGTGTAAAGTCCTTCCAGAGGAGCAGAACAAACTCCCCATTAATTCCTTTAAGGAAGTCTAAAACGTCTGGAAGTGAACGTATATACACACATACACAGACTTAATGCTGCATCAGCTTCTTAAAGACCTTCACTGATCTAAACAGAGCTGACCTGGAGTCAGTGCTCTGCTCTGCTCTGTAACTGAGCTTGTGCTTCCGACCTCAAACTGAATAATGAATGACAATGACGGCACTGCACACCTGCACGGATCACTTTACAGCCCCTCTCTCCTCCCTCCCTGTAAAGGACAACACCACCCAACTTTACACTCAAACCTACTTCACCCCGGAGAACGAACGAAAACAAATCAGAAGAGAACAAATACAGCATAAATAGATCTACTATGAATTATTCAGTACCTACTATAAATTATTCAGTATCTACTATTAATTATTCAGTACCTACTATAAATTATTCAGTATCTACTATTAATTATTTAGTAGTTATTATAAATAATTATGTAACTTAATTATACAGTAAATGACTATGAATTATTCAGTATCTACTATGAATTTAGTATAGACAACAAATTATTCAGTACCTACTATGAATCGTTCAGTAGTTACTATAAATAATTCAGTATCTTATTAATTATACACTAATGACTATAAATTATTATCTACTAAGAATTATTCAATATTTACTATGAATTATTCAGTATCTGCAATGAATAGTTTAGTATCTACTATGAATTATTCAGTATCTACTATAAATTATTATCAACTATAAATTATTAAGTATCTACTATAAATTATTATCAACTATGAATTATTCAGTACCTACTATGAATCGTTCAGTAGTTACTATAAATAATTCAGTATCTTATTAATTATACACTAATGACTATGAATTACTCAGTATAGACTACAAATTATTCAGTATCTACTATGAATTATTCTGTATCTACTATAAATTATTATCAACTATAAATTATTAAGTATCTACTATAAATTATTATCAACTATGAATTATTCAGTACCTACTATGAATAGTTCAGTAGTTACTATAAATAATTCAGTATCTTATTAATTATACAGTAATGACTATGAATTACTCAGTATAGACTACAAATTATTCAGTACCTACTATGAATTTTTCAGTATCTACTATGAATCGTTCAGTAGTTACTATAAATAATTCAGTAACTTTAACTTTTTAACTATGAATTACTCAGTATAGATTACAAATTAGTCAGAACCTATTCTGTTTTTTTTTTAGTATCAATCAATCAATCAATCAACCTTTATTTATTCTCAGAAATACATTGAGGGATGACCCTCATTTTCAATGCAGCCAAGCATATACAGTTTAAGGGACTGAAAGTACTACTAAGTACTACTAAGTACTCTGAATCTTCTACCGCAACTACTGAATACAGATACGGAATTCACAGTAACTACTATGAATTCAGTATCTACTATTAATGAATAAGTGTCTACTATAAAGGTCTGAATCAACTTTTCCTCAGAACTGAACACTGATACTGGACAATAGTGGTTCTACTTTGTGGTTCTAGTTTGTGGTTCTGGTTTAAGACATTCCAGGAACATGTGTATGAGTGTACGGGCTCACAGACACATGTAGTTGAAGATGCTTCATCTGGGAGCGTCTGTAGGGAGCTGTAAAAGGCCAGTGAGCTGTTTAATAGTGAATACGCTGATGAGCCTTTGGTGTGATGGTTTCTCTGTTTCACCACCAGTAGATAAAACCTGTTGAACAGGTGTGCAGTGAGCTGTTCGGAGGAGTTCTGGAATGTCCAGTCCAGTCATTAGGTCAACTGGCTGTTTGCCCATCAGAGCTTTGCTTACTTTCCAACATCTCAGACCGCTGCAGGAGACCAGGCTGATCAGAGATGGAGGGATAAAGAGAGAGGAAGTGAAGGAGGAGAGAATGAGGACTAACCTTTTGCTGAATTGTGGAGTGCTTCATCTCCATGTCCCTCTTCTCCTTCGCTGCGTCCACCACCAGCTGATCTAACTGAAACACACACACATCTTCAGTCAGAGCTGTGAGATTAAAGAGCGAGAGACTCAGAGAGACAGTGAACTGGCTCTTTAACCTTTTCAGGCTTAAACATGTGGACAGTTCACTGACTCAGCACTTCAGTACATCAGTACATTCAGTACAATCTGCTTAAACTCATGTTAAACGGGAAACATCAGAGAAAAACTCACCCAAACACGTTTAACCCACTTTATTAGAGTTCGCCCAGAAAACTTCCAGGTCAAACTCACAGCTGAGCTCCACGGTGGTCATATAATGATTAATAACAGCTGGCGGTAGTTACTGTTTAAGCCCTTCTCTGTAAAGTACTGATCATTTCCAACAGTCATATTTTCACACATACACTGGACCCAGAAAGTATCTGGACGCTTCACCCACTAGACCTTTGTACACTTTACTCAACCTCCCTAGTTTCCTTCATACAATATATAAAGAATATTTTATTTTTCTTTCAGCACAACAACAAACTGCTTCTGGACTCACTGAGGCAGCACTGAGGCAGCCGCAGAGGCAGCACTGAGGCAGCACCGAGGCAGCACTGAGGCAGCACAGAGGCAGCACCGAGGCAGCACCGAGGCAGCACCGAGGCAGCCGCAGAGGCAGCACCGAGGCAGCACCGAGGCAGCACTGAGGCAGCCGCAGAGCACAAAGTCTCCGCAAAGAAACGATGAGTCTAAATTATGTGTCACTTGTTTTTTTGTGTACATTTTTAACTACTACTTATAGCCAGAGGCCGAAAAGGCAGACGTGTGCTGTATGTTCTGCATGTTGTTGCTTTTTTTTGGATTCTATTCTTCTCAATTATATTTTCTATACAGTACACTTCTTCATGGCTCTCTCGATAAAAATATATTTTTAAGCTACTGTCGTGATTTTTTTATCATTGAAGTAGAACAAGACTAAAGAGGTCGAAGAAAAACAAAAAAAAGCCAGAGTGGAACCTTCAGTTCTCCAGAACCTCCACAGTGACAAGAGTCCATAATCACATTGAACTGTTCACTATGTTTAGTATTAATAGAGTAAGTAGTGCTTTTCCATACGTCAGTGTGTTTATTTAACCCTTTCCAAGCTTCTCCTAAACAACCCAGTATTATTATCAGTTCTCATCTAATACCTGCTTTGACTGCTCAGTACTTCATTAAGATAAATCAAGATTTGCTGCTGAAGGAACTGAATACATTCATACAATGTCTGGGGCGTCCAGGAGAAATCTGGAAAGCATGGATTTATTTGGAGCGCGAGCTGCAGCTACAAACAATCACTCGCATGAATCTAAAGTTGTGGGAGTGTTTCACACAAAAACACAACAGTGTGGTGCTCTGTCAGCTCTGCACAGTGGAGATGATCACAACAGTACAACTGCTACACACGAGACCTTGAAGCTCAAAAGTTTAGTATCACTAGAATTTCATTTCATGCAATTCATGCAATTTTCATGCAATTCACAAACAATATTGTCCATTTCACAATGAATGTAAGTGTATCAGATGATTTTTAAAGAATAAAAATGTTTGTATTAAAGTCTATTTTTGTATAGAGGCTTATTTTACATATAGTCCTATTATCAGTAATTCTCAGTCCTCTGTCTAAATCTCCTGGTACGGCCACCAATCCAAGTTAAGGATGTTATTGGGCTAATGTTTCACATTCCTAGTTTTAGTAATAAACACCCTCAAGTTTATTTTACTCCCTCATACAGCTTTAATATAATGTGGATAAAAATATCTTCGGTGTCAACAATACAAATGGGATTAAATGCAATTAACTACACAACTTTTTAAAAACTTAATTAAAACTTCTTTAGCATGAACAGTATCACACTCGCTTCAGACCATGTGGACTATTCAGTAATCTCTAATACACTTGGTTATGTGTTGTCTGACTCTGTTTGACTCACTGTTCTTTATAAACATGAACTAAATTCAGGCTTCAGTATGCCGGCTGCTGCTGTTTTAGCTATGATAAACTTTATTTACAGGTTACAGTACATCATACAGTATCAGGAACCTCATAACATCTGTTAGAGATACTGAACACCTCCACAACTCAAGCATGCAGTTAGCAGCATGTTAACTGACAGGGTGTAAGCTTCTATTACCCAATAGCTACATTAGCATTATAGCTCCAACTCAAACCCTCAGATGCCAAACATGTCTGGGCCGACTGGTTACAACTGGAGCGGTAGAACGATAGAAATTTGATCTGTGGCTGAACTTTCGCTTTAATACATTCATTCCGTGCTATTTATCCCCATGTAACACTCATCGTTCTTCGTAGTCGGTTATTTATGAATAAGTAAAAGCCAGTAAACCACCCGTATGTTTTAAAATCTAAATGCACACAGTAGCCAACTGACCCTGTAAAGAGCTGACTGGGCTAAGAGACCCATCCTGCAGCTCTGACGGGCCGTTTTGTTTTGCTGGAGTGGAAAGCTGGTGATAAGATCATGGGAAATGTTTTCTCCTCCACTCTGCAGCACAATTCCCACCACAGTTTGTGGAGTTTAGGGCTCAAACAGCAGCGACGGTGACGGAGAAGGCCATGTGAACATTAATCACCACAGCTGCTCACCGAGAACAAGTAGAGGCAAATCAGCCCTCACTGACAAACAGACAGGTAAAAGAATAAGAAATCCAAATTCATGGTTTTTCCATGTTTTCTTTGCTGGTTAATAATAAAAATAATTAGTAACACATCGTGTTAAAGCCTACAGCTGGTTTATTTACAGGAGATCAATATCACATGTGCAAATATCTGCCCCAATACGCATGAGAAAGTCTAATTGTCAAAGAAAATGTCCAAGACTGTTTGGCAGGCGACGTTTTCTCCCACGGTCACACTGAACAACCTGACGGGCCACAACTGCGACCAGTTTAACTCTATAAACTGTGGTTTAAACGTGCTGCCAGTCTATTAAACTATACTAAAGAATATTTCTGATATTTCTTCAACCTTTCTTTTTCAACATTCACTCAGGACTTCCATCCGCACTCAGTAACTTACATTCACATCCAAACCGCTAGATTTGAACACCACTGAACATGACATCTCCACCACTGTAAGCACCATCACCACCACTGTAAAAACCATCACCACCACAGTAAACACCATCACCACCACTGTAAAAACCATCACCACCACAGTAAACACCATCACCACCACTTTAAACACCATCACCACCATTGTAAAAACCATCACCACCACTTTAAACACCATCACCACCACTGTAAAAACCATCACCACCATTGTAAAAACCATCACCACCACAGTAAACACCATCACCACCACTGTAAAAACCATCACCACCACAGTAAACACCATCACCACCACTTTAAACACCATCACCACCATTGTAAAAACCATCACCACCACTGTAAACATCATCACCACCACAGTAAACACCATCACCACCACTTTAAACACCATCACCACCATTGTAAAAACCATCACCACCACAGTAAACACCATCACCACCACTTTAAACACCATCACCACCATTGTAAAAACCATCACCACCACAGTAAACACCATCACCACCACTGTAAAAACCATCACCACCACAGTAAACACCATCACCACCATTGTAAAAACCATCACCACCACTGTAAACATCATCACCACCACTGTAAAAACCATCACCACCACAGTAAACACCATCACCACCATTGTAAACGCCATCACCACCACTGTAAACATCATCACCACCACTGTAAACATCATCACCACCACTGTAAACATCATCACCACCACTGTAAACACCATCACCACCACTGTAAACACCATCACCAGCACTGTAAACATCATCACCACCACTTTAAACACCATCACCACCACTGTAAACATCATCACCACCACTGTAAACACCATCACCACCACTGTAAACACCATCACCACCACTGTAAACACCATTACCACTTTAAACACCATCACCAACACTGTAAACATCACCGCCAAAAATTCCACCAATTTTTACAAATTTTTTGCATATTTCAGTGTTTGAGGTGTAAACAGAAAGATTTAGAGTGGGTTTAGTGTGAAATGGCTCAGATGTTGTTTACAGTGGTGTTGATGTTTACAGTGGTGTTGATGACGTTTACAGTGGTGTTGATGTTTACAGTGGTGGTGATGATGCTAACAGTGGTGATGGTGTTTACAGTGGTGGTGGTGTTTACAGTGGTGGTGATGATGCTAATAGTAGTGGTGATGATGTTTACAGTGGTGGTGATGACGTTTACAGTGGTGGTGATGTTTACAGTGGTGGTGGTGTTTACAGTGGTGGTGGTGACGTTTACAGTGATGGTGATGTTTACAGTGGTGTTGATGGTGTTTACAATGGTGGTGATGATGTTTACAGTGGTGGTGGTGTTGTTTACAGTGGTGGTGGTGGTGATGTTTACAGTGGTGGTGGTGGTGATGTTTACAGTGGTGGTGATGGTGTTTACAGTGGTGGTGATGTTTACAGTGGTGGTGGTGGTGATGTTTACAGTGGTGTTGATGGTGTTTACAATGGTGGTGATGATGTTTACAGTGGTGGTGGTGGTGATGTTTACAGTGGTGGTGGTGGTGATGTTTACAGTGGTGGTGATGGTTTTTACAGGGGTGGTGATGGTGTTTACAGTGGTGGTGATGGTGTTTACAGTGGTGGTGATGGTGTTTACAGTGGTGGAGATGTCATGTTCAATGGTGGAGATGTCATGTTCAATGGTGGAGATGATGTTTACAGTGGTGGTGGTGATGTTTACAGTGATGGTGATGTTTACAGTGGTGGTAATGGTGTTTACAGTGGTGGTGGTGATGTTTACAGTGGTGGTGATGGTGTTTACAGTGGTGGTGATTGGTGATGATGCTAACAGTGGTGGTGATGATGTTTACAGTGGTGGTGATGGTGTTTACAGTGGTGATGATGGTGTTTACAGTGGTGGTGATGATGTTTACAGTGGTGGTGATGATGTTTACAGAGATGGTGATGTTTACAGTGGTGGTGATGGTGTTTACAGTGGTGGTGGTGTTGTTTACAGTGGTGGTGATGATGCTAACAGTGGTGGTGATGGTGTTTACAGTGGTGGTGATGGTGTTTACAGTGGTGGTGATGGTGTTTAAAGTGGTGGTGGTGATGTTTACAGTGGTGGTGGTGATGTTTACAGTGGTGGTAATGATGTTTACAGAGGTGGTGATGATGTTTACAGTGGTGGTGGTGATGTTTACAGTGGTGGTGGTGATGTTTACAGTGGTGGTGATGATGTTTACAGAGGTGGTGATGGTGTTTACAGTGGTGGTGATGGTGTTTACAGTGGTGGTGGTGATGTTTACAGTGGTGGTGATGATGTTTACAGAGGTGGTGATGGTGTTTACAGTGGTGGTGGTGATGTTTACAGTGGTGGTGGTGATGTTTACAGTGGTGGTGGTGATGGTGTTCACAGTGGCAAAACACAATCTTTTATATTCCAATGCCGATGCTGCTAATAAAAGCTTCAGTATTGACTGATACTGATACAAATCTGATACTGTTCATGTAAAAACTAATCAGTTTTAAAATGAGCTATTTTAATTGAAGCACCTACAAATATGATCTAAACACAGTCCTACCCAACAGCTAGAACTACACACAGTGAGCGGGAGTGATCTTTCAGTATATATTTCACATATACACAGCAGACCACATACACACACACACTTGAAATGTATACACTAACATGAAGTAGAATTTATTCAGTGTAACAATGTGCAACATTTGTCCATTACCCCATGAACAATTAAGAGATAATGTGCAATTAAGAGTTAATGGGCAATTATTTGTAAAGTTCTCGACTTTTTATTATTTATATTGTATATACTATATACTGATTATTTATCTATTGTTTGTACTGAGAGCCTTGCTATCCCTCTGCTGCTGTACCACTGAGAATGTCCCCCACTGTGGGACTAATAAAGGATTATCTCATCTTATCTTATCTCTTCTTGTGCCATTGGGTCATATTCACTCCCCGCCAGTCCAGTATTTTCTGCTGATATCAGCCCCACAATGACACCTGGTATCAGCCAGTTACTTTCAGTTTTTATTACTTAATTTAACACAAAAAACCTTCAACAACAGCACAGAAAATCCCTATTTCACTGCATATAAGGCTAAAAATCTCAACTTTATCATGTTACACAATTACACAACTGAATCAATTACACAACTGGGCTCTGAAAGTAAGTCCCACGAGGACATGTGACTTGGGCCACCACACAGTTACTGAGCCCCCTACTCCCTCAGCCAATATTTCTATTCTTGTTATTTTTAAACAACTTTTAGTGTAAAACATAGTGTAATGTTTTAAAATTACATTAAAAGAGACTCTATATAAACTTCAGGAGGCATTTTTCTTCATCTTATTATACGTAGTTAATGATCATAGTAACGATTACAGTTACTGAATAATCAGTCTTGTTAATTAAACATACGAAGCAGCTTAAAAGGTCAAACGCAGCTCATCATTATCAGCTAACTGGATCTCAACAGACCTGCAGGCAGCTCCTCCACGCTCGCCGGCAAAGCCTCTCCATCTTCTGCAGCTTCATGATTAAATCCCCAAAACGCACGCGGTCCTGCTGCGCGAGTGGCCGGACAGCCGCTGGACACGCTCCCTCTGCTCACCACGTCTAACCCTCACACTGAGGCTCCGCCGTCCTCCAACCTCCGCCGGGAAAACCCTGCCATTCCCTCACTTCCTCTTTCCACCTCCAGCCAGACGCTGGTACTGGATTTTTGTCTCGGTCACGTTTCTACAGAAGATCAGCACCCCAGCGGTCCCTGGGGGCCAAAATTCATCCCCTCGTGACCGGGACAGGATGAAAAAGGAAAGTAGAACAACAACACTGAACCGCTGGCCGGAGTCCACCACACCCGCACAACGTAAACAAACGAATCAGCTCAACGTAAACAAGTAAACCCGCCGCGCGAGGAGGGGCTTCTGTGGACACACTTATCTCCTCAATCTCCAATGACCCACCGACGTGTCCCCACTTCAGATCTTCACACTCCTCACTACAGACATCATTCACTCATATCACAGTACATACCCAATACTAATACAGGAGTGAAGAGACATTTCACTGTAGCTCCTGATCATTTACAGTAGATACAGAATAATTCATAGTAAATACTGAATATGTGAAACAGTAAACATATATTTTAAGGTAATTATTGTAGCTATTTAATAAATTAATAAACCCACTTACTGAATAAGCTAAATAATTAATTGATTAATTAATACTGTATGAACATATTAGCAGTTATAGTAGATACTGAATACCTCATAGTAAATACTTAATACTTAACAGTAGATACTGAATACTTCACAGTAGATACTGAATAACTCATAGTACATACTGAATACTTCACAGTAGATACTGAATACTTCACAGTAGATACTGAATAACTCATAGTACATACTGAATACTTCACAGTAGATACTGAATAGCTCATAGTAAATACTTAATACTTCACAGTAGATACTGAATAACTCATAGTACATACTGAATACTTCACAGTAGATACTGAATAGCTCATAGTAAATACTTAATACTTCACAGTAGATACTGAATAGCTCATAGTAAATATTTAATACTTCACAGTAGATACTGAATAGCTCATAGTACATACTGAATACTTCACAGTAGATACTGAATAGCTCATAGTAAATACTTAATACTTCACAGTAGATACTGAATAACTCATAGTACATACTGAATACTTCACAGTAGATACTGAATAGCTCATAGTAAATACTTAATACTTCACAGTAGATACTGAATAACTCATAGTACATACTGAATACTTCACAGTAGATACTGAATACTTCACAGTAGATACTGAATAACTCATAGTACATACTGAATACTTCACAGTAGATACTGAATAGTTCATAGTACATACTTAATACTTCACAGTACACTGAATACTTCACAGTAGATACTGAATAGCTCATAGTACATACTTAATACTTCACAGTACACTGAATAACTGATAGCAGATACTGAATAACTCATAGTAAATACTGAATACTTCACAGTAGATACTGAATATCTTACAGTAGATACCAAATAACTCATATTAGATACTGAATATTTCACAGTAGATACAAAATAACTCAGTAGATACTGAATAATTTATAGTAGATACAAAATAATTTATAGTAGATACAAAATAACTCAGTAGATACTGAATAATTCATAGTAAATACTGAATACTTCACAGAAGATACAAAATAACTCAGTAGATACTGAATAACTAATAGTAGATACTGAATACTTCACAGTAGACACAAAATAACTCACAGTAGATACTGAATAATTTATAGTACATACTAAATAACTCAGTAGATACTGAATACTTCACAGTAGATACTGAATAATTTATAGTAGATACAAAATAACTGAGGAGATAATGAATAACTCAGTAGATACTGAATACTTCACAGTAGATACTGAATACCTAAATTAATAAACCCACTTACTGAATAAGCTAAATAATTAATTGATTAATTAATACTGTATGAACATATTAGCAGTTATAGTAGATACTGAATACCTCATAGTAAATACTTAATACTTAACAGTAGATACTGAATACTTCACAGTAGATACTGAATAACTCATAGTACATACTGAATACTTCACAGTAGATACTGAATACTTCACAGTAGATACTGAATAACTCATAGTACATACTGAATACTTCACAGTAGATACTGAATAGCTCATAGTAAATACTTAATACTTCACAGTAGATACTGAATAACTCATAGTACATACTGAATACTTCACAGTAGATACTGAATAGCTCATAGTAAATACTTAATACTTCACAGTAGATACTGAATAGCTCATAGTAAATATTTAATACTTCACAGTAGATACTGAATAACTCATAGTACATACTGAATACTTCACAGTAGATACTGAATAGCTCATAGTAAATACTTAATACTTCACAGTAGATACTGAATAACTCATAGTACATACTGAATACTTCACAGTAGATACTGAATAGCTCATAGTAAATACTTAATACTTCACAGTAGATACTGAATAACTCATAGTACATACTGAATACTTCACAGTAGATACTGAATACTTCACAGTAGATACTGAATAACTCATAGTACATACTGAATACTTCACAGTAGATACTGAATAGTTCATAGTACATACTTAATACTTCACAGTACACTGAATACTTCACAGTAGATACTGAACAGCTCATAGTACATACTTAATACTTCACAGTACACTGAATAACTGATAGCAGATACTGAATAACTCATAGTAAATACTGAATACTTCACAGTAGATACTGAATATCTTACAGTAGATACCAAATAACTCATATTAGATACTGAATATTTCACAGTAGATACAAAATAACTCAGTAGATACTGAATAATTTATAGTAGATACAAAATAATTTATAGTAGATACAAAATAACTCAGTAGATACTGAATAATTCATAGTAAATACTGAATACTTCACAGAAGATACAAAATAACTCAGTAGATACTGAATAACTAATAGTAGATACTGAATACTTCACAGTAGACACAAAATAACTCACAGTAGATACTGAATAATTTATAGTACATACTAAATAACTCAGTAGATACTGAATACTTCACAGTAGATACTGAATAATTTATAGTAGATACAAAATAACTGAGGAGATAATGAATAACTCAGTAGATACTGAATACTTCACAGTAGATACTGAATACCTCTTAGTAAATACTGAATACTTCACAGTCGATACTGAATACCTCATAGTAAATGCTGAATACTTCACAGTAGATACTGAATAACTCATAGTACATACTGAATAACTCATAGTAGATACTGCATAACTAATAGTAGACACTGAATAACTAATAGTAGATACTGAATACTTTACAGTAGATACTAAATAACTAATAGTAGATACTGAATACTTCACAGTAGATACTGAATAATTTATAGTAGATACAAAATAACTCAGTAGATACTGAATAATTCATAGTAAATACTGAATACTTCACAGAAGATACAAAATAACTCAGTAGATACTGAATAACTAATAGTAGATACTGAATACTTCACAGTAGACACAAAATAACTCACAGTAGATACTGAATAATTTATAGTACATACTAAATAACTCAGTAGATACTGAATACTTCACAGTAGATACTGAATAATTTATAGTAGATACAAAATAACTGAGGAGATAATGAATAACTCAGTAGATACTGAATACTTCACAGTAGATACTGAATACCTCTTAGTAAATACTGAATACTTCAGTCAATACTGAAATACCTCATAGTAAATGCTGAATACTTCACAGTAGATACTGAATAACTCATAGTACATACTGAATAACTCATAGTAGATACTGCATAACTAATAGTAGACACTGAATAATTAATAGTAGATACTAAATACTTTACAGTAGATACTAAATAACTCAGTAGATACTGAATACTTCACAGTAGATACTGAATAATTTATAGTAGATACAAAATAACTCAGTAGATACTGAATAACTCATAGTAGATACTAAATACTTCACAGAAGATACAAAATAACTCAGTAGTTACTGAATTACTCATAGTACATACTGAATACTTCACAGTAGATACTGAATACCTCATAGTAAATACTGAATACTTCACAGTAGATACTGAATAACTCATAGTAAATACTGAATACTTCACAGTACACACTGAATAATTTATAGTAGATACAAAATAACTGAGGAGATAATGAATAACTCAGTAGATACTGAATACTTCACAGTAGATACTGAATACTTCACAGTAGATACTGAATATTTTACAGTAGATACTGAATACTTCACAGAAGATACAAAATCACTCACAGCAGATACTGAATAACTCACAGTAGACACTGAATACTTCACAGAAGATACTGAATAATCTATAGTAGACAATAAAGAATTCAAATCTGATGAAGGTCAGTAAATAATTAATGCCTGTGAATTTATAATTAAATAGAAGTTATTGAATAATTTATAGAGGTTTATGTATTTTTAAAAAAGTACTGAGTAATATGCCTACAGAAAAGTAACATGTAATAAAATGTTACTGGCCGCCAAATCTTCACCTGGCAGGTATGTGTTAAATATAATGTAATAATGTTAATATTTTTAGTCATTTTAGTAAAATCTACTTAATCACTTCCATCTTTCAGCTTAAAGTACAAGGATTTGACCAACCTGCCCTCCGAGCAGCTTCATTAGAGGCTGGAGCTCACTGAACAGATCATAGCCTTGATGGAAGAAGGTCAGGTGGGCATACATGAAGGACAACATCTGCAGGAGGACACAAGAGTAGCACGGAGGAATATATCAGGTTTATATGAGAACATGTATTTAAGAATTATCACTAAACATTAGAGAGTTTGAGGGACAGACATACTTACCGATTTCAGGATTTCTGACCGTCTCTTGGACTGCAGGACGTTGATCTGTACGAGAGAAGAGGACAGTAGACGTTGGTCACTGATTTCACTGATATCAACTTTCTGAAACAGAAACTGTTTCCATCCAGCGTGTGATCAGAGAGTGAAACTCAAAATAACTTTCAAATGAATCCAGCGGTCAGTGGTCAGACATGACGACACTTAATAGAAAATAAAACGGGGCCTCACGAGGGCAGAAGGGTAAATCCACAGTCACAAGTCTGCTGACCACACAAGATTTGCTTAAAGGGCTCTTATCCCACATATTTGTCATATTTTAACCTCTTAACATGCCCAAAATCAATAATAAATATATTTAAGAATATATCTGAAGATCTACAGTTCCACCAAGGACAACCAAGGTACCATATAAAGGCTTAGAATCTCTACTTTTCTGTCATTTTGCCATTTTTACTTAAATTTCATTCAGAAAATAAATATTTCGGTCAAAACGTACCTTGTCTTGAACCTTGTTGTGACAAAAAATTAGGAACATTTTTATTTTTTGTAAAGCCATGTTTTGGCCAATTTGGACATATTATACATCAAACGAACGGGGAGACCTTCAGGATTACGATGGTGTACGTGATTGTACTCTGAAACGTAGCAGTATTAAAATAAAAAAAAAGCTTTTCCGAAAAGTAACACGCCCCCTAGCCGCCGCAGAGACGCTTAAAAAACACAACAACAAGCCAGCGATATACCTCAGATTATCAGCTTCAAAGAAATCAACTCTAAATTTTTTCTGGTGATTGTAGACACATGCAGACACATTTTTCTAAAGGAAAAAGTCTTGGAGCACAAACTCTATTTTTGGTAGGCACTAAATTTTAATTCTAAAATGAAAATTAGAAAAGTGGCTGTTTTTTTGTTGTTTTCAGCGTATTTGGACCACGGCAGATTAATTTTAATACATTTTAGTGCTTTCTAGTAAAAAATCAAAGGCTGTTAGGAACATTACATCATGAAAACTCCACTAGTTTATGGAGTGTTTTAGTAAAAAGCTTCAAGATTTGGGTATGTATTTTCAGGCCGAAATTGGTAAAAAGGGCTGACATTAACCATGTTTATATACCACCGCAAATGTTTTTAAAATGTGAGGAGAAAATAAGGTTTTCTATGTAATAAGCCATTTAAAGCTGTTAGGAATACACATTTGAGACACGTTAATACATATAACGTCTTTAGTATAGGTTCATTAAAATGTGTTCATTTCAATGGTATGAATATTTTATGGTAGATTTAGTCAGAAATGAGTAACACAGGTTTAAAATGTAGGGTGTAATGTCTTCATTTGAAGAGGCTCATGAATCAAGATGCATTTATAATTTAATACTGATGAAACACACACATCTCTCCAACCTTAAATCTAAGAAAGAAACACACCAGCTGTAAAAAAAAGCACTTACTCTATGTGGAAAAACTTTCTAAATACATCCATAACTCAGAAACTAATCCATTCAGCATGATTACTGCATTACAGAGTTCCAGAGCATACAGAGTTCATGGCTGTAATGGTCAGAGTTGATGGCTGTAATGGTCAGAGTTGATGGCTGTAATGGTCAGAGTTGATGGCTGTAATGGTCAGAGTTGATCACTGTAATGGTCAGAGTTGATGGCTGTAATGGTCAGAGTTGATGGCTGTAATGGTCAGAGTTGATGGCTGTAATGGTAAGAGTTGATCACTGTAATGGTCAGAGTTGATCGCTGTAATGGTCAGACTTGATCGCTGTACTGGTCAGACTTGATCGCTGTACTGGTCAGACTTGATCGCTGTAATGGTCAGAGTTGATCGCTGTACTGGTCAGAGTTGATCGCTGTAATGGTCAGACTTGATCGCTGTACTGGTCAGAGTTGATCGCTGTAATGGTCAGAGTTGATCGCTGTAATGGTCAGAGTTGATCGCTGTACTGGTCGGAGTTGATCGCTGTAATGGTCAGAGTTGATCACTGTAATGGTCTCTTACTGGAGTCTGGTCCAGAACGCAACAGCTGGGATCCTAACAAACACTAAACAGATCTCAGATCAGTCCTGTTTTAAAAGAGCTGCACTGACTACCTGTATCTTTTAGACCAGACTTTAAACTTCTGTACTCGTCTATAAAGCTCTACATAATCTAGAACCTGCTACATCACAGAACTGTTTGTGTTCCAGCTGCTGATCTTAGATCTGTAGATACTGACCTTCTGTACAAACACCTTCAGTAACATACAGAGAACCTGGAGAGACTCTTTCAGCTCTTCTGCTTCTAAACTGTGGAGCTCAGTTCAGCTTCTATTAGACAGTCCAGCTCAGAGTCACTTTTAATACACGTTTAATACACATTAAAACTTTAACATTGTAGAAACTACAAATCTGAACTTTGTTTTTGGCTTATTAAGTTTATGTTATTACTGATTAAAACTCCTGGAAAGCTATGGAGACCAAAAAAACATAATAAAGTAGAATATGGGCTCTTTAATGATACCTGAGATGGTCGATTAGGGGGCCTGTCTTGATTTCACAAGGCCTGTGCTGACCAGATCAGCTCAATACCCTTTTCTTTAAGTTCTCTAATTAAAACACATGTAGTTCTCTCAAGCAGCCACCAGGGGGAGCGTGCCAGACTAACTGCAGCACTGAAATCATGCACGCTGAGCAGCAGATGAGCAGAGATGAACAGCTCTTCTGACAGAGATACACTAATTAAGTCTGCCAGCTGTTCCACACCATTAGAGCATCAGGTCAACAGGAGCCAATTACATCACATAACCAGGAGTTACAGCTGATTATAGAAGAAGACTACAGTAAATTACACCTCCGCTGTCAGATCAAACCTTTTAATTAATCTTTCAGCTGCTCTTTTCACTGCGTCAACATTCTGGGATTAATGCACTGACAGAAACTCTCTTTTAACTGTGTAAAAGTCCTAAACTCAGTATTTAATTTTTATTATTTTATCTGGCCCGTATGTGAGCCTGAGCTCATCTGTTAATACAAACACACAAATAAATTAGATACAGTTTAAAGTCCACCAACATCATCTGATTTATCATTCCAGATAATCCTGTAGTGTAATATATATGTATATATAGATATCTGTGCAAAGGTTTTATTTACTTGGCGACATTATTATATTTAAAAAGTTATTGTTTTTAATATTTAAATATTCAAACAGTATTAATACAGTAAATAGTGCTTTTACATACTGGAAAGGCAGAGCCAGAGGCTCGCGCACCAATGGCAGCTGTGTAAAAGTTCTAAACTCATTATTTAATTAAATTTATCTGGTCTGTATGTGAGTCTGAGCTCATAAAAACATTATCTGTCTATACAAACACACAAATAAATTAAATACAGTTTAAAGTCCACCAACCTCATCTGATTTATCACTCCATATAATCCTGTAGTGTAATATGTGTGTGTGTGTGTGTGTGTGCGTGCGTATATATATATATATATTTTTTAGACAGCTGTGCAAAGGTTTTAGTCACTTGGAGACATTATTATATTTAAAAAGTTCTTGTTTTAAATATTTACATATTTAAACAGTATTAATACAGTAAGTAGTGCTTTTAAATACTGGAAAGGCAGAGCCTAGGCGCACGGACAGCAACTGACATGCTGTATGTTACGCGTGTTGTTGCTACGTGGTTGAATTCTTCTACTCAACTGCAATTTTTACACTTTTTAAAAATGTTTACATAATTTTTTATAGTTTTTTAAATTAAATTTTTTACAGCAAGTTTCTTTATGGCCCCCCTTAGATAAAAACCCAAGACATTTTTAAGCTACTGATTTTGGTTTTCATCAAAGTACAAGACTAAAGAGACTGTGGAGAAACAAACAACAGAACCTCCACTGTAACAAGAGTCCGTAATCACACTAAACTGCTCACTATGTTTAGTATTAATAGAGTAAGTAGAGCTTTGCATACGTCAGTGTGTTTATTTAACTCTTTCCAAGCTTCTCCTAAACAACCCAGTATTATTATCAGTTCTCATCTAATACCTGCTTTGACTGCTCAGTACTTCATTAAGATAAATCAAGATTTGCTGCTGAAGGAACTGAACACATTCATACAATGTCTGGGGCGTCCAGGAGAAATCTGGAACCTAACTTTGTTCTTCAAACTGGATCAAGATCTGATCTACTTCTCTCACAATAACATATTCCTGTTACTTTGTATTGTATGTCTGATTATTTACATCTGTTCTAATCAGATCTGCTCTTCTTACTAGTGAACATACATTTATTGATCAGATAAAGACTTTAAAACTATTAGCTTAGACTTTTACAGAGTAGTGTATATTATATATTTCTAAACAAATACAGGATAATATAGAACAGGGCATGAGGGTTTCTGAAACACTCATTGTGTAATGTATAGCTGTTAATGCCTCTTCCTCTTCTGAGTCACGCAGCTCTGATCCATTGCACAATATAGCTGAGCACATGAGTGAACATTTCAGAGCACCTCACCGCACACAGAGAGAGGAATTATAGGTTTAACATTCAGCTGAGGCAGCCGGGAATGACAGATGTTGGCCTTTGATTAATTAGGTCTTAAGAAATGTCCATTATTATTAAATAAATGTATAAAAGTATAAACAAAAAGTATAAAAATTATATTTAAAAATTTACATTTTAGATATAATCGCTGCTGTTAGAACCAAACCTTTAATATGATCTGAAAATATTTGTTGTCCCTCACATTATATATACAATTGAGAATGATCAGAGATATGACCTAAAAACAAACGACTTGAGAAGGTTTTGATAAGACAGCAGTGATAAGATGAAGATCTGAAAACGTTACTTAATTCATGTTATTAAAAAAGGCAAGTATTTATTTATTTGTTTGTTTGTTTGTTTATAAAATCCAATGCATGCAGCCTACAACACAATGCTTATAAGATCCACCTGTAAATTATAAGGAGTGGCTTTTAGAATGAGGCAAAAAAAACTGGACACTCAGAACAGAGCTCATTTACATACATCAGTCTTAAAAGAACAGCAACCAAAATTAATAATCATATACTAAATAACTTATTTTGGTACATAACTTACAGATATTAGAAGTATAATTCTTTGAACAAACCCTGGAAAAAGTAGGATATGGGCTCTTTAATTAAAATTTAAAAAGCTTTACTTAGTTTATGTTATTTAAACAGGCAAGTAATTATTTATTTATTCATTCATTCATTCATAATGGCAATTTGGCCCATTAAGGTGTAAGGACTGTTAGTACTATTGTTATTAATATTGTGCTGGTGTGGTTCGTGTGTTGGTTTAGCCCTTTACGGCCAATAAAATTGAATGTTCTTTCTATTAATTCTTTTATTAGTGACATCCGTTGAGTCCTACTGTATATAAAGAAATTATAAAGTTTTTATTTACTCAGTAGAAAAAACTATTATTTAAATATTAATCAGTATTAATAGAGTAAGTAGAGCTTTTCCATACGTCAGTGTGTTTATTTAACTCTTTCCAAGCTTCTCCTAAACAACCCAGTATTATTATCAGTTCTCATCTAATACCTGCTTTGACTGCTCAGTACTTCATTAAGATAAATCAAGATTTGCTGCTGAAGGAACTGAACACATTCATACAATGTCTGGGGCGTCCAGGAGAAATCTGGAACCTAACTTTTAATTTTATTGGCCGTAATGGGCTGAACCAACACACGAACCGCACCGGCACCTTTCTGTTGAGCAGAGTTGCAATACTAGTAACGAGTCTCTGTTAGCGCCGGATTTATGGCTGTCTACGGTGATGTCGCGCGAGGCTTGGTGTTGTGTCTTATACCCCGCCCACTTCCCCGTAGCTAGTTGTGTTTTGCGTGTACTGATTGTGCCGATCAGCAGAGGTTTTTTTTGTATGTTCCCTCACTGAGCTCTACGGAGCTCAGTCTGGGGGTTTGACTTTTTTATCCTCCTCTCTCCCCGTGTATCCCTCTTATACTTCTGATTCTGCCTGTCTTCCAGTCCTGTTGTGACTGTGTGAGAATACATCGTTCCTGGCCTCACTAATACTCAATCAAATCCCCACAGCAATGTTCAACATCAGTACCTGACCTCACTAAAACTCAATCAAATCCCCACAGCAATGTTCAACATCAGTACCTGACCTCACTAATACTCAATCAAATCCCCACAGCAATGTTCAACATCAGTACCTGACCTCACTAAAACTCAATCAAATCCTCACAGCAATGTTCAACATCAGTACCTGACCTCACTAACACTCAATCAAATCCTCACAGCAATGTTCAACATCGTTCCTGGCCTCACTAATACTCAATCAAATCCTCACAGCAATGTTCAACATCAGTACCTGACCTCACTAACACTCAATCACATCCTCACAGCAATGTTCAACATCAGTACCTGACCTCACTAACACTCAATCAAATCCCCACAGCAATGTTCAACATCGTTCCTGGCCTCACTAATACTCAATCAAATCCTCACAGCAATGTTTAACATGAGTACCTGACCTCACTAACACTCAATCAAATCCTCACAGCAATGTTTAATATCAGTACCTGACCTCACTAACACTCAATCAAATCCCCACAGCAATGTTCAACATCGTTCCTGGCCTCACGAATACTCAATCAAATCCTCACAGCAATGTTCAATATCAGTACCTGTCCTCACTAATACTCAATCAAATCCTCACAGCAATGTTTAACATGAGTACCTGACCTCACTAATACTCAATCAAATCCTCACAGCAATGTTTAATATCAGTACCTGTCCTCACTAACACTCAATCAAATCCTCACAGCAATGTTCAACATCAGTACCTGACCTTACCAACACTCAATCAAATACTCACAGCAATGTTCAACATGAGTACCTCACTAACACTCAATCAAATCCTCACAGCAATGTTCAACATCAGTACCTGACCTCACTAACACTCAATCAAATCCTCACAGCAATGTTTAATATCAGTACCTGTCCTCAAAAACACTCAATCAAATCCTCACAGCAATGTTCAACATGAGTACCTGACCTTACCAACACTCAATCAAATACTCACAGCAATGTTCAACATGAGTACCTCACTAACACTCAATCAAATCCTCACAGCAATGTTCAACATCAGTACCTGACCTCACTAACACTCAATCAAATCCTCACAGCAATGTTTCAACATGTAGTGTAAAGGTTTCATGCAGCACATCTGAAAAATATCTGTTGTGGTAAGTAACCCAGACTCAGTCCTTACCTGGAGAACGTAGTCCAGGACGATATGGCGGAAGCACTTGCGTGTGGCAGTGAGGATATGGGTGGCCTCCTCCACCTCGTGGGGTTTGTTTCGTGGCGCCTGAGCATTCCTGATCAGCGCGGCTTCCTTCTCCTCGCTCACTTTATCAAACTGCTTCTTCGCCTCCTTAAACTTCCTCAGGTCCCTGTGGAGCACAGAGAAACAGCACAGCTCCTAAACACAGCCTACCTCTCTACAGCACAGCGAGAACAGACAAACACTACAGCCATGGACTAAACCGTCTCCTCCGTACGCACAACAACCGCTGACTCGAACGCTGTAACTCCTCTTACCCCAGACAGAGTGAGCCCAGACCGTCAGGTGAGGGAAATCTGCTTTATTAGTTTTCTACTGGAGCTTTAATTAGCTTTTTAAATTAATTACGGGAGGTTAATTAAGCTAACGAGTCCCACTACAGCTGCATAATCAACATCGGTAAATTCTCCAGTCCCACAACGGACAGATTTATCACTTTTATTTTGTTTTATAAGGTAAATAATGTGAGACAGTGATGGAACCCGTACTGCTGTTATACCAAAAAGTCATAGCATAATTACATACAAACATATGTTATACAGCTAGACTGCAAAACTAGCTTTACTTGTTTTAAATTATTTTTTATTGTCTAAGTATTTAATTTTATTGCAGATAATAATGCTGTTTTTTCATGCATCATTTTTTAAAACAAACTAATTCTTTTGCAGTGAAATGGGACATTTAGAAAAATAATTAATTAAAATAAATACATTTAAAAAATGACCTTTTTTTAATTAAATAATTTAATTATATAAATATTTAGACAAGACAGTAAGATGCTAACTTAATTTTTAGAAGTGCAGGTGCCTCTTTTTCTTCATAGACTTTATTTAAAGCATGTTATTTAATTAAAAACCAGTGGTTCAGATGTTTACAGTGGTGGTGTTTACAGTGGTGGTGATGGTGTTTACAGTGGTGGTGTTTACAGTGGTGGTGGTGATGTTTACAGTGGTGGTGTTTACAGTGGTGGTGATGGTGTTTACAGTGGTGGTGATGGTGTTTACAGTGGTGGTGATTGTGTTTACAGTGATGGTGGTGATGGTGTTTACAGTGGTGGTGATGTTTACAGTAGTGGTGGTGATTGTGTTTACAGTGATGGTGGTGATGGTGTTTACAGTCGTGGTGATGTTTACAGTAGTGGTGGTGATGGTGTTTACAGTAGTGGTGATGATGGTGTTTACAGTGGTGGTGGTGATGGTGTTTACAGTGGAAGTGATGTTTACAGTGGTGATGGTGTTTACAGTGGTGGTGATTGTGTTTACAGTGGAAGTGATGGTGTTTACAGTGGTGGTGATGGTGTTTACAGTGGTGGTGATTGTGTTTACAGTGGTAGTGATGGTGTTTACAGTGGTGGTGATGGTGTTTACAGTGGTGGTGATGGTGTTTACAGTCGTGGTGATGTTTACAGTAGTGGTGGTGATGTTGTTTACAGTCGTGGTGATGTTTACAGTAGTGGTGGTGATGTTTACAGTAGTGGTGGTGATGGTGTTTTTTTAGTGGTGGTGATGGTGTTTACAGAGGTAGTGATGTTTACAGTGGTGGTGATGGTGTTTACAGTGGTGGTGATGGTGTTTACAGTGGTAGTGATGTTTACAGTGGTGGTGATGGTTTTTACAGTGGTGGAGATGGTGTTTACAGTGGTGGTGATGGTGTTTACAGTGGTGGTGATGTTTACAGTGGTGGTGATGGCATTTACAGTGGTGATGGTGTTTACAGTAGTGGTGATGGTTTTTACAGTGGTGGTGATGGTGTTTACAGTGGTGGTGATGTTTACAGTGGTGGTGGTGATGTTTACAGTGGTGGTGGTGATGTTTACAGTGGTGGTGATGGTGTTTACAGTGGTGGTGGTGTTTACAGTGGTGGTGATGTTTACAGTGGTGGTGATGGTGTTTACAGTGGTGGTGATGGTGTTTACAGTGGTGGTGATCTTTACAGTGGTGGTGATGGTGTTTACAGTGGTGGTGTAGATGGTGTTTACAGTGGTGGTGATGGTGTTTACAGTGGTGGTGGTGTTTACAGTGGTGGTGATGTTTACAGTGGTGGTGATGGTGTTTACAGTGGTGGTGATGGTGTTTACAGTGGTGGTGATCTTTACAGTGGTGGTGATGGTGTTTACAGTAGTGGTGATGGTATTTACAGTGCTGATGGTGTTTACAGTGGTGGTGATGGTGTTTACAGTGGTGGTGATGGTGTTTACAGTGGTGGTGATGGTGTTTACAGTGGTGGTGGTGATGTTTACAGTGGTGGTGATGGTGTTTACAGTGGTGGTGATGTTTACAGTGGTGGTGATGGTGTTTACAGTGGTGGTGATGGTATTTACAGTGCTGATGGTGTTTACAGTAGTGGTGATGGTATTTACAGTGCTGATGGTGTTTACAGTAGTGGTGATGGTATTTACAGTGCTGATGGTGTTTACAGTAGTGGTGATGGAAGACAGGGGTTACAACACAAATATACGCATTGTATTTACTATGAAACCCACCAGTGAAGCTACACGTGTCTTCTGAGTTTGAATGAATGTTGATGGTAAAATCTGTAAAATCTGAAAACAATAAATGTTTTGAAGGGACTATTTTTGCTCTGCATGTATCGCTTCACAAAACTATCATGAACAGCGTCTCAGACATCAGACTGTGTATTTATAACATCTACTGTAATAACTTTCTGTGAGGAGCTTTTAGAGGAGGACGCCTGGTTCCATTCACCACCACTGTGAACCCACTGGTTCACACCAAACCACACTGAACGACTCTGTTTACATCTTAACCATTTAATTACACAGACATGTTGGTGGATTCCCCTTTTTAAAATGCCAATGTGGTCCATTAAAGGCAAATAACGTTATTTATATTGCAGCTTTGGCTCAGAGATACTCTGAAGTCATCAGTCTCTAGACTTTCTGTTCAGCTACTGTAGGGAGATGTTAAATCAGCAGCAGCCAATTTTAAAATTGTAGCCCATGTTTTGAGACAAGAGTGTTATACAGTGTCAGTAGGTCTAGTAGTCTTAGCTGACTGACTACATTTATGGTTAAAGGGTGTGACTTTTCACCAAACCCTTTAATCTTCAGTAATTTGCTAAGAGGAGTGAAACGTTGACGGTTCAGGTTACTTACTCTTTCACAAACGTCTGAAGCTGGGACTTTATCGAGCGCTGTGCTTGGTCAAATAAAATCTGCAAATGGAAAGAACTGGGTCAGAGCAGCTGGCGTTTCTGTACCACACGAGAAGTAAACAACATTTACAATGACTGAATCACTGCTGGAGGGTCTCATCCAGAAGAAATCTGGGAAAAAGTGATGCCAAAGCTGGCTGAAGAACTATGTGAGGAATGTGTGGTTGGTCAGTGCTTTAACCCAATAAAGAGAGAGTGTGTGTGTATATGACTGCACCTCAAGATCATGTGCTCAGTTCCACTCAATGAGAATTTAACCGCAGGTCAGTTGATTCGCCTGCAAAACGCTGACTCACTAGAGCTACTTCTGCTCTCTGCCTTCATGCTTCATATGTGGTGTGTATATATATATATATATATATATATATATATATAATGTGTATATATGTGTGTGTGTGTGTGTGTGTGTGTGTGTGTGTAGTGTAAGGGACACATTACTACATATATACCACATATGAGGCATGAAGGCAGAGAGCATTTTATATATATATATATATATATATATATATACATATATATACATATATATAGTCGCTGTCCAAAGAAAAACATTTATTACATTTAAAACATTTAATAGCAACTACACAGGAGAGGCCAAAAACCTTCTTTACTTTTAATGTAAATTAATGGAACTAGAAGTCTTTTGGAGCATTTCTATTGGCTCATTCATCATAAAATTTTTACACAATGTAAACAGCAGCTACTGCGTTCAAATGACTGAGAAAAAAAAAACGACAAAACATGTTTATCTTTGGACATACAGTATATGTATATATGTGTGTGTGTGTGTACTGACATGACCATATGTATTATATGTATCTACACATATTCATTTACATTATATATGCAATGATGTAAATTATTGTACCTACATGTAACACTACTATACCCCATATGTATTATTATACATGTATCTATAGCAATAATAATAATAATAATAATAATTTTGAATGTATTAGTATGTACTTATGTACTTATTTGTAATAATATGCTGGATATGCACTACATATTAAGCATGGTTATAAGAATACTATGACCCATATGTATCACTTATACACTACAGTGTATGTTCACCAGTAAGAACAGCAGATCTGATTAGAGCAGATGTAAATAATCATACATACAATACAAAGTAACATGAATATGTTATTGTGAGAGAAGTAGATCAGATCTTGATCCAGTTTGAAGAACAAAGTTAGGTTCCAGATTTCTCCTGGACGCCCCAGACATTGTATGAATGTATTCAGTTCCATCAGCAGCAGTTGAGCAGGTATTAGATGAGAACTGTAAATAATACTGGGTTGTTTCCACAACTTTGCAGAATTAAAAATAAAGAAATGACACCACACAGTCCTTCACACCCCCACACAGCCACTGCAGTTCTCTTACTGTATGGTAGTTGATCATTTCCTGTAGACTCTCTGCAAACTTCATCAGACTGGACTGTAGAGAGACAAGCAACACACACGTTAGAACTGACACATACAACACAATACACACAGCAACCTGCTAGAGTCCTAACATGAGATTTTCTATCCCCTTTCAGGAAACTGTATCCCGTCACTCACACCAAACCACATATAAATATATATTCTGGTCAGTCAAGTCGTGTATTCCACTGATCCACTGATCAAGGAACAAAGAGCTAAATACCTCATTTAACTCTAATACACTGTTCAGCTTCTCCAGCTTCAGCTAAACTAGACATCACTCAACATGACAATATGCCTGAATGTCTTACTTTCCATAGCAGTTCAACTATATGACATCATCACACGACCTTGGCGGCCTACATGTAGAGCAAGTTTGTAAATTAGTTTCTTATAATAACTTATAATATTATAACTAAACTATATATCATTGGTGTCCAAAGAAAACAAATATCTCTAATTTACAAAAGAGTCAATTATTTGACTGGTAATGTACTAAAACGTTTGTCTGGTAGTGTATCTAAAACGTTTGTCTGGTAGTGTATCTAAAACGTTTGACTGGTAGTGTATCTAAAACGTTTGGCTGGTAGTGTATCTAAAACGTTTGTCTGGTAGTGTACTAAAACGTTTGTCTGGTAGTGTACTAAAACGTTTGTCTGGTAGTGTATCTAAAACGTTTGTCTGGTAGTGTATCTAAAACGTTTGAGCTGGTAGTGTATCTAAAACGTTTGTCTGGTAGTGTATCTAAAACGTTTGTCTGGTAGTGTATCTAAAACGTTTGACTGGTAGTGTATCTAAAACGTTTGTCTGGTAATGTACTAAAACGTTTGTCTGGTAGTGTATCTAAAACGTTTGTCTGGTAGTGTACTAAAACGTTTGTCTGGTAGTGTACTAAAACGTTTGTCTGGTAGTGTATCTAAAACGTTTGTCTGGTAGTGTATCTAAAACGTTTGACTGGTAGTGAATCTAAAACGTTTGTCTGGTAATGTACTAAAACGTTTGTCTGGTAGTGTATCTAAAACGTTTGACTAGTAGTGTATCTAAAACGTTTGACTGGTAGTGAATCTAAAACGTTTGTCTGGTAATGTACTAAAACGTTTGTCTGGTAGTGTATCTAAAACGTTTGTCTGGTAGTGTACTAAAACGTTTGTCTGGTAGTGTACTAAAACGTTTGTCTGGTAGTGTATCTAAAACGTTTGTCTGGTAGTGTATCTAAAACGTTTGACTGGTAGTGAATCTAAAACGTTTGTCTGGTAATGTACTAAAACGTTTGTCTGGTAGCGTATCTAAAACGTTTGACTAGTAGCGTATCTAAAACGTTTGACTGGTAGTGTACCTAAAACATTTGACTGGTAATGTACTAAAACGTTTGACTGGTAGTGTATCTAAAACGTTTGACTGGTAGTGTATCTAAAACGTTTGACTGGTAGTGTATCTAAAACGTTTGTCTGGTAGTGTATCTAAAACGTTTGTCTGGTAGCGTATCTAAAACGTTTGACTGGTAGTGTATCTAAAACGTTTGACTGGTAGTGTATCTAAAACGTTTGTCTGGTAGTGTATCTAAAACGTTTGACTGGTAGTGTATCTAAAACGTTTGACTGGTAGTGTCTCTAAAACGTTTGACTGGTAGTGTATCTAAAACGTTTGACTGGTAGTGTCTCTAAAACGTTTGACTGGTAGTGTATCTAAAACGTTTGTCTGGTAGTGTATCTAAAACGTTTGTCTGGTAGTGTATCTAAAACGTTTGTCTGGTAGTGTATCTAAAACGTTTGACTGGTAGTGTATCTAAAACGTTTGACTGGTAGTGTATCTAAAACGTTTGACTGGTAGTGTATCTAAAACGTTTGTCTGGTAGTGTATCTAAAACGTTTGTCTGGTAGTGTATCTAAAACGTTTGACTGGTAGTGTATCTAAAACGTTTGACTGGTAGTGTACTAAAACGTTTGACTGGTAGTGTACTAAAACGTTTGACTGGTAGTGTATCTAAAACGTTTGACTGGTAGTGTGTATATATATACACAGACACTATATTCCAGTTTGGTTTGTATGTTTTTTATTAGTACCACTTTCACTCTTCCAGCCTTTTGTTGAATTTGCCCCAATTTATTTTAAGATGTGTTGCTGCCATCAAATTCTAAATGAACTGAAATATTAAAATGTCACTATTTGAACATCTGAAATGTGTTCTATGTTCTATCAGATTTGCAAATTCTGATCTACATTATTTACGTTGCTGGAATAACTTGACCCTGATTCGTCTAAACACCCACAGGAGCTATGATTGGTCAAGAGCCGACTGGTAAGGTGGCCCATTTTGATATTATACTAGAGGTAGATCCTCCAACAGGTAAATGTGACAGACTGAGAGGCAATATTGCTTAATAACCACAGATCTCTTCAGCTATCACTCCACCTCATCTGCACGTAACCAAGCAACAAAACTGACACCAAAATTAAATCTTGTCTAAACAGCAAAGCAAAGCAAAGCAACAGGGACAAAACCAAAAGCTCCCATTCTAATCAACAAAGCTGGTGCACTGAGAAGACAATTCCTGGTGGAAACCAGTTTGTATGTCGTATTTTAATAGCTCCTGTGTGCACACTGTACACCTTAACAGTGTACAAAAAGTAAAACAGACGGCTGGTCATCCAACGCTTCAGTCTACCACCAGCCTGGAGCAACCAAACAAACTCGGAGACAGTTCCGAATCAAGGCCTCGGAGTCCAGCAGCAGTTCTGCTGGTTTACGTAGCGGAGTTACAATGGACTACAGTCACAATGGAGCGTTTACCGCAAAGGCATTCTTTCTGAACACAACATCTCAGGGGAGATGCAGTCAAGGAAACACGCCGGCAGGAACACTGGAGACAGCTGTGTGGGAATCTCAAATACAAACACAAGCTCCACTCACACCAGGAGGCTGGAACACAATTCAACTATACTGGAAGAAATTCAACTATACAGGGGTGTACGGTGGGCTCTGTATTGGCAAGAACCTGGTGATACAATAAGTACCGCGATACAATTCACGATTCAATATATCACGATATACCGCAATATTGCAAGTGATATTGTGATTTTTCAAATTATTAAAACGCCAATGCTTACAATAGCATCGTCCTAGCCCTTGTGCTACTTGTTAATGTTGGAGTGGAGCTGAAAATGGATTACAACACTGCCATCTAGTGGTCTGCAGTATAAACAAAACACACAATGATTCACTGTCTGCCAGGAATCTGTGCATGTAAATTAAACTGTTAATTAATAATCAATACTCTGTTTTTGAGAATCAAAAGAGTATCACAAAACATAATATCACGATATTCAATATTTCAATATTTTCTTACAAACCTAGTATACAAGGAAAATCGTGTATCTGAATACCTCAGCAAGTAACCGGTGAGGGGGCCCATCTTTCAGGCTATGTCCCGAGCATGGCCACTATCTTGAAAGCCGCCATATTGGATCAAGGGCAAGTGGTCAGGTAGCAGATCAAAGCAAAACAATCTACTGATACAATCAGATTTGCAATATCTTCAAACGTTATCAACACAGAAAGTTGCAACAACAGCCACATTGAACAACATGTTCAGTGTGCTGTCCCTGTGTTCAACACCAGGGACAGCATCAATCGATTTCTGAGACAACTCAGAAATATTCTTTGATCTGCTACTTGACCACCTTCCCATTGGAAAAACTTGCCCTTAATCCAATATGGCGGCTTTCAAGATGGCGGCCAAGTGTGGACATAGCCTAAAGGACAGGCCATTTCAGATACGTCATTTTCCCAAGTTGGGACGCTGTGTACAATGTAAATAAAATGTAAATAAAAACAGATGCAATGATTTGCAAAACTTATAGACCCACATTATATTCTCCGTAGAAGACAGAACACACATCAGACACAAAAATTGTTACGTTTAAGTTTTTTTCAGATTGGTAAATGATCCAATCTGGTCATCTTTTCTTCGGAGAGGCTCTGGGTGCGTCTGATATCTCCTACTTCTACACTACTCAACAGTGAAATCAGGTGAGCGTGGCTAGCAAGCAACAAGGACAAAACCCGAGAAAACTAAAATGGATCTAAACATTATTGCTGAAATTGTGCTTTTCGATTAACTTGATAATAAAGGTGATTAACTGTCATGTTGAAAGAAATCTGATAGAACTAGAGCGCTAATTTAATTGTAAACAGTTTGTCAAATTAAATTAAAGTTAAGTTTCAATGTGAGTTTTTATATTATGTAAAAGGAGACTCTGTAATTCCAAAAGATAAATCTGACATTTCTCCAACAGGAGGCGCTACACTGTTTATAATTAATCATTATTTAGAAAAGAAACAGTTGTGAACCTACACCAGCAGGACGTAACCAATATTAGTGCTTGTAGTAACAACCTTTCAAAACCAGATGCTTATCAGCAAAATATACGACTCAGTATTATTTATGTTATTTTCACTTCTGAATTTTATTAAATGAGCAAATACTAAACAGTAGGATTGTGTCATAATGGCTGAAACAGTGTTGTTAATCAGCGTTTCTAGTTTTCATTACCATTTAAATGATATATAAAGTGTTGTATTCTTGTTGTAGACCAAGTATGCTTCGTCTGCAGCCCTGCTGGAAAACTCTCTCCCCTGAAACACTGCTGAGTGTGAGAGTTCCTCATTCTTCATCATTATCACTGCTGCAAGGTCACTCACCTCAACCACCTCGTCTTTGGTGGACTGCTGCGCTAACTCCCGGATGCCGCTCACAAACTGCCTGTTGGCGGTGTTGTAGGCTTTTCCAGCGTCGATCATTCCGATACAGAGCTTCACCAGCTACAGCAAGAGGACGAGGAACAGAACAGAAGAGATTAGAATTAGAACCAACTGCCTCTCGAGTTTGCACACAGAGGAATTCAACATCCTTTAACCCATCCATGCATATAAACACACACACACACACACACACACACACACACACACACACAAACACACACACATAAACACACACACATAAACACACACACATAAACACACGCATAAACACACACACACACACACATATACACAAACACACTAGGGGCCAGTGAAACACACACACACACACACACACACACACACACACACGCATAAACACACACACATAAAAAAACACACACACACACACACACACACACACACACACAAACACACATAAACACACACATAAACACACACACACACACACATATAAACACACGCATAAACACACACACATAAAAACACACACACACACACACAAACACACACACACACACACACACACATATATAAACACACACACACACACACAAACACACACAAAGGGGCAGTGAAACACCCACATATAAACACACACACACAGTAGTGAACACCCACTAGGAGGCAGTGAAAAACACAAATATACACATACTAGTGAACACACACACTAGGGGGAGTGAAACACACACATACACACACACACTAGTGAACACACACACTTGTGGGCAGTGAAACGCAAATATACACACACACTAGTGAACACACACTAGCGCGCAGTGAAACGCAAATATATACACTCACTAGTAAACACACACACTAGGGGGAAGTGAAACACCCACATATACAGACACACACACACTAGTGAACACACACACTAGGGGGCAGTGAAACACCCACATATACACACACACTAGTGCACACACACACTAGGGGGCAGCCCTATCCACAATGCCCGGGGAGCAGTTGGGGGTTAGGTGCCTTCCTAAGGGGCAGTTTAGTCGTGTGCTGTAGGTCCAGAGTATCGAACTAGCAACCTTCGGGTCACAAGACCGGATCCCTAACCTCCAGCCCACGACTGGCAACAAAAGGTGGATATAGTGCAGAACAATGATTTAGCCAAAAGGAACTGATATTAGAAGAACAGTTTTAATAATAATAATAATAATAATAATAATAATAATAATAATAATAATAATATTATTATTATTATTATTATTATTATTATTATTATTATTATTATTATAACAGTTTTATTAAACATAAAAACATAATAGGCATTAATGAGCTTCAGAACTAAAATAATAATTTTCATTCCTAAAAACATGTTACTGTTAAGATCATCTTGACACAGAGAGAGAGTGCTCAGCGTGATACTCGGTCCACCATGTTTGAGCTGGAAACCCCCCCCAGTAAAACTCGCGTGGCCCACAGCATCTGTATTTTTAAATATGTGAAGTTTTGTGGCCAGAGGCAGCTGCCAGTAGGCAAAGTCAACCCGGCTCGTAACTCCAGGGCAAAACCACAAAGGCAAATTTGTATGTATGCGTATTTTTTTTTAATTGTGCAGATTTTTCTGAGATTTCCGAGCAAACGGGTTCTCACATGTCCAAGTCACGAGTCTAGAGTCTAAGTCAAGTCTCAAGTCAATACAACATATTTAAGTGTATGATAAAAATACACAGATATATATATATATATATATATATAAAAAATTATTAATTTAACATCTGAGTAGAGAACGTTTGCACTGTTGCACTAAAAATCAGCCTCAGATTTTAGTATAACAACAAAAAGTCTATGCGGTGTGATTTAAAACCTCAGACTGTAAACGTGTCTTGAGTTATTAATTTGGGGGACTTTTTTTTTGTTTTTTTTATACAAAACCATTTCTTTAACATCTGAGCAGACACACTTACATAAGCTCACATGTGAGTTTACTAAGAAATTTTATCATTTCTAACATTAATTATTAATTTTAGATTTTAAAAACTGCAGTCTTGTGTGAACAAAGACTACATTTAGAAAAGCTCACGGTTTGGTCATGCGGTACAATTTAATGGTAAACCTTTTTATTGTTTTTAAACTACTCGTTAACATCAGAGCAGCCTTAGACGTGTTCACTCTGAAACATCTTTACATTTAACTACTAATGTTGGGTAATTTCTACTGTTTAATCAGCACTTCAGTATCAGAAACACTCACTAACATTAAAATTAAAACTTCAGACCAAACACGTCCTGGCTGACCGTCTACAGCTGGTGTTAAGGGTGGACAAGTGTGCCCACTGGCTTGTTCACCAAACTTTTCTGGTGATATGTGAGCAGACGCTGCTCTGAGAGGGTCTTGTATTGGCTCCTCGGGACTGCTGTTATGTCTGTAGGAGCCCGTGTAGGAAGACGTGCTGGACTTGTTGGAGAAGTGGCTCTGCTGAAGTCCTGAAGGCCAGAGAGAATATCCTTCCTCAGCAAGAGGGGGAAGTGACACCAGTGTGGCGTGAGTCACTCAGGGTGGGACACAAAACGGTCCAAACAATGACCTGGGGGTTTTCACGCAGCAGGACTTCTCAGCAGAGCTGCATAACGTTAACCTGAAGTGAGGACGGTCCCGTAAGAATCCCCCTCTTTATCTACAGCCTTCAGGATTAGCTAATCAGGCTGAGAAGATCTCTCTCTCTCTCTCTCTCTCTCTCTCTCTCTTTTCCCCTTATCTCTCTCTCTCTCCCTATCTTTTCCCCTTATCTCTCTCTCTCCCTATCTTTTCCCCTTATCTCTCTCTCTCCCTATCTTTTCCCCTTATCTCTCTCTCTCTCTCCTCTCTCTCTCCCCCCCCTATCTTTTCCTCTTATCTCTCTCTCCCCCTCTTTTTCCCTTCTCTCTCTTTCTCTCTCTCTCTCCCCCTATCTTTCCCCTTCTCTCTTTCTCTCTCTCCTATCTTTTCCCCTTATCTCTCTCTCTCTCCCCCCCTATCTTTTTCCCTTCTCTCTCTTTCTCTCTCTCTTCCCCTATCTTTTTCCCTTCTCTCTTTCTCTCACTCTCTCTCTCCCTATCTTTTCCCCTTCTCTCTTTCTCTCTCTCCTATCTTTTCTCCTTATCTCTCTCTCTCTCTCTCCTCTCTCTCCCCCCTATCTTTTCCTCTTATCTCTCTCTCTCTCCCCCTATCTTTTTCCCTTCTCTCTCTTTCTCTCTCTCTCCCCCTATCTTTCCCCTTCTCTCTTTCTCTCTCTCCTATCTTTACCCTTATCTCTCTCTCTCTCTCCCCCCCCCTATCTTTTTCCCTTCTCTCTCTTTCTCCCTATCTTTTCCCCTTATCTCTCTCTCTCTCTCCTCTCTCTCTCCCCCCCTATCTTTTCCCCTTATCTCTCTCTCTCCCTATCTTTTCCCCTTATCTCTCTCTCTCTCTCCTCTCTCTCTCCCCCCCCTATCTTTTCCTCTTATCTCTCTCTCCCCCTCTTTTTCCCTTCTCTCTCTTTCTCTCTCTCTCTCCCCCTATCTTTCCCCTTCTCTCTTTCTCTCTCTCCTATCTTTTCCCCTTATCTCTCTCTCTCTCCCCCCCTATCTTTTTCCCTTCTCTCTCTTTCTCTCTCTCTTCCCCTATCTTTTTCCCTTCTCTCTTTCTCTCACTCTCTCTCTCCCTATCTTTTCCCCTTCTCTCTTTCTCTCTCTCCTATCTTTTCTCCTTATCTCTCTCTCTCTCTCTCCTCTCTCTCCCCCCTATCTTTTCCTCTTCTCTCTCTCTCTCCCCCTATCTTTTTCCCTTCTCTCTCTTTCTCTCTCTCTCCCCCTATCTTTCCCCTTCTCTCTTTCTCTCTCTCCTATCTTTACCCTTATCTCTCTCTCTCTCTCCCCCCCCTATCTTTTTCCCTTCTCTCTCTTTCTCCCTATCTTTTCCCCTTATCTCTCTCTCTCTCTCCTCTCTCTCTCCCCCCCCTATCTTTTCCCCTTATCTCTCTCTCTCCCTATCTTTTCCCCTTATCTCTCTCTCTCTCTCCTCTCTCTCTCCCCCCCTATCTTTTCCTCTTATCTCTCTCTCCCCCTCTTTTTCCCTTCTCTCTCTTTCTCTCTCTCTCTCCCCCTATCTTTCCCCTTCTCTCTTTCTCTCTCTCCTATCTTTTCCCCTTATCTCTCTCTCTCTCCCCCCCTATCTTTTTCCCTTCTCTCTCTTTCTCTCTCTCTTCCCCTATCTTTTTCCCTTCTCTCTTTCTCTCACTCTCTCTCTCCCTATCTTTTCCCCTTCTCTCTTTCTCTCTCTCCTATCTTTTCTCCTTATCTCTCTCTCTCTCTCTCCTCTCTCTCCCCCCTATCTTTTCCTCTTATCTCTCTCTCTCTCCCCCTATCTTTTTCCCTTCTCTCTCTTTCTCTCTCTCTCCCCCTATCTTTCCCCTTCTCTCTTTCTCTCTCTCCTATCTTTACCCTTATCTCTCTCTCTCTCTCCCCCCCCCTATCTTTTTCCCTTCTTTCTCTTTCTCTCTCTCCCCCTATCTTTCCCCTTCTCTCTTTCTCTCTCTCCTATCTTTTCCCCTTATCTCTCTCTCTCTCCCCCCTATCTTTTTCCCTTCTCTCTCTTTCTCTCTCTCTCCCCCTATCTTTCCCCTTCTCTCTTTCTCTCTCTCCTATCTTTTCCCCTTATCTCTCTCTCTCTCCCCCCCTATCTTTTTCCCTTCTCTCTCTTTCTCTCTCTCTTCCCCTATCTTTTTCCTTTCTCTCTCTCTCCCCCTATCTTTTCCCCTTCTCTCTCTCTCTCTCTCCCCCCCTATCTTTTCCCCTTCTCTCTCTCTCCCCCTATCTTTTCCCCTTCTCTCTCTCTCTCTCTCACTCCCTATCTTTTCCCCTTCTCTCTCCTTGCCTCTCTCCCCATCTCTCTCTCTCACCTTTTATTCTCTCTTGCCCTCTCTTTCTTTTCCCCTTCTCTCTTTCTCATTCTCTCACTTTCTCCCCATCTCTCTCTTTTTTCCTTCTATCCTTCTCTCGTTTCCTCACTCTCTCTTTCCCTCCCCTTCTTTCTCTCTGTCTCTCACTCTCTCTCATTCCCTTTCTCTCCTTCTCTCGCTCTCTTTTCCTTCTCTCTCTCTCCCCATCTCTTTTCACCTTCTCTCTCTCCTTTTTTATCTCCCTCCTTCTCTTTCTCTCTCCCTGCTTTATCTTTCTCTCTCCCTTCTCTTTTTCCTTCTCTCTTTCTCTCCTTTACTCACTCTCTCTTTCCCTCCCCTTCTTGCTCTCTCTCTCTCTCTCTCTCTCTCTCTCTCTCTCTCTTTTTCTCTCCTTATAGCTACACACACACTAGCCTGTTGGTGCATGTTGTACATTTACAGTTACAGCCTGTAGCTCATCCACTGCTGCACAGTTCATCAGCCTTTCATCCTTCTCACCAATGACAAGGACCACCGTAAGACCCCCTGAGCTGAGCAGATATGATGAGTAAGTGTTTGTATGAAGAGGTGTATGACTGGTCACGCTCCAGAACCTACCTTATCCAGCTTGGACTCCAACTCACAAACATCTCCTTCCACTTCCTCAATGGTGGCTCTGTTAGAGGAAAGAAAACAGAGTTTCTGTAATTACTGTAAGACGACGCCCCCAGCTCAGTCAGTGTGGAGCCCATGTGATACAAATCCTCACAGCAATGTTCAACATCAGTACCTGACATCACGAACACTCAATCAAATCCTTACAGGACGTCTGGTTCCATTCACCACCACTGTGTACCATTCTGACTGTAAGTTTGTTTCACATGGAAAGAATGATATAACATTGATGTCTATAGGGCTACAAACACAGCAACATGAATTAAATTGAAGCTGCAGCTCGAGGCCTGGATACGACACAGCGAGGCGGGACTGAAGTTGCAGCCCGAGGCCTGGATACGACACAGCGAGGTGGGACTGAAGCTGCAGCCCGAGGCCTGGATACGACACAGAGAGGTGGGACTGAAGCTGCAGCCCGAGGCCTGGATACGACACAGCGAGGCGGGACTGAAGCTGCAGCCCGAGGCCTGGATACGACACAGAGAGGCGGGACTGAAGTTGCAGCTCGAGGCCTGGATACGACACGAGAGGTGGGACTGAAGCTGCAGCTCGAGGCCTGGATACGACACAGCGAGGCGGGAATGAAACTGCAGCTCGAGGCCTGGATACGACACAGCGAGGCGGGAATGAAGCTGCAGCTCGAGGCCTGGATACGACACAGCGAGGCGGGACTGAAGCTGCAGCCCGAGGCCTGGATACGACACAGCGAGGCGGGACTGAAGCTGCAGCCCGAGGCCTGGATACGACACAGCGAGGCGGGACTGAAGCTGCAGCCCGAGGCCTGGATACGACACAGCGAGGCGGGAATGAAGCTGCAGGTACTGCAGCGACGACAGCAGCAACGACAGCAGCTCGAACTGCATCGGGCAGCGATCCTCTCACTCACTCAGTCTCAGACACATCAAAGCAGCAGGCTGTGAACATCCTGCCGAGAGCTGTTTGTTTATGGCATCTCGTTCCAAAAATGTCTTAATTAGGAAGAGAAACACGCCCACAGCAGCTCAACAGCACGGGCAAATTACATAAATCACCACCTTGTAAACTACTCTGCTATTTTCTGGAATGTATTTAATGTATTTTTCTCATCTATGGAGTAAAATCTAAATATTTATCTGAGATGTGTAACACTATTGATATTTTTATTAAATATATAGTGACATTTAGCCATTTTGTAAAACTATGGGGTAATAATTATATATTTTAATTCATTATAAAGAAGCCTGGAGCAATATTTTGCTAAGTTGATTAATTATGATGTAATATTGAGCCACTTTGATGATATACGCAGCAATATCTGCCTTGTTTCCTGATATGTGGAGTAAAAATTAACTATTTTGCCAAAGTACTGCCCAGTATCTTGCAACTTTCCACATGAATGGAGCAATATTTAGCCATTTCACTGAAGTATGACACAATATTTAGCTATTATTTCGATAAATGGAGCAATAGATGTCATTTTCCAAATGAACAGAGCAGTATTTTTGCTATTTTGATTATTTATGGAGTGATAATTAGCCCTTTTGATTAATTAGAGTGCAATTTCTGCCATTCTTCTGCCGTATGGAGTAAAAATTATATATTTCACTAAAGTACTGCCCAGTATTTTGCTACTTTCCAGATAAATGGAGCAGTATTTAACCATTTTGCTGAAGTATGACACAATATTTAGCTATAATCTAGACAAATGGAGCAATATAGGTTATTTTCCAAATGAATGGAGCAGTATATTTGCTATTTTGATTAATTATGGAGTGATATTTAGCTCTTTGAGTGCAATTTCTGTCATTGTTCTGCCGTACGGAGTGAAAATTATCCATCTTGTTGAAGTATTGCCCAGTATTTTGCTACTTTCCAGATAAATGGAGCAATATTTAGCCATTCTGCTGAAGTATGACACAATAATTAGCTATTATCTAGATAAATGGAGCAATATATGCTATTTTCTTAATGAATATAGCTGTATATTTGCTATGTTGAGTAATTATGGAGTGATATTTATCCCTTTTGATTAATTAAGCGTGCAATTTCTGTTGTTTATCTATCGTATGGAGTGAAAATGGAAGATTTAGCCATTTTGCTGAAGTATGGACTAATATTTTGATGTGTATTTTGCATATTAGTCACAGAAACGTTGGTGGGGTTTCACACACAGGCCTGTTTAATAGGCTGCACATCATTTTATGAAGCAGATGCAAATGTCACATGGCTTACAGCTGGCTGAGCAACTACACTCAGAGGACGATGAGGCTTCAGGCTGGAATGAGCTGGAAAATATGGCTGTATTAAACACCACAAACACTGTCTGGAAACACAGCCCAACATTTATTTATGAGAATAAGCAATGAAACTCTTAAAGGGCCCATAGCCTACATTTCCTTAGTAGTTAGGTTTCCCCCTGAGGTCGACTTATAAACATACTCCTGTATTTCAATGCCTTAAGCGCAGTTTATCTGAGGGGGGACAGTGTCGGTGGTCTACGAAGTCTTCAAAGAGGTTGTTAGGAATCCCATTTTCTCTGTGAGTTTTAATTATTTATTAAACTTCAGATTTATTTCCTTTGACTTTCTCCTTCTTAATGCATCTTATATCAAATCTCCCCAGAAATGTGTCATAACAAAATAAATAACTTATACTTAAGAGGCTTTATATTCCATAAATGAAGGGGGGTCTCTGACTTTTGTTCAGAACTGTGTGTAAATGTGCTGATTCAGTCAGTCAGGATGAATGGGTGGGGCTAGGGTTGTGAGATACTGAAAATTATATCTTGATATTTTCTGTAACTTTGTCGATAACAATAATAAACTATATTTTACAGTATTTAAAAATGTGTTTGTAAATGTCTAACTTGTACTTCTTAAAGGATATTAATATCCATCCATCCGTTATCTTCCACTTGATCCTGCTAGGGGGCTGGAGACAATCCCAGCATCATCAGGTGAAGGCTCTTCTTTAGTGAATGACTCTCTGAAGTTTGCTGAGTGTGTGTTTAGTAAGATTGGTTTAGGTCTGTCAAGGACATACTCCTCATACTCTGTTCATACTCCTCATACTCTGTTCATACTCCTCATACTCTGTTCATACTCCTCATACTCTGTTCATACTCCTCACACTCTGTTCATACTCTGTTCATACTCCTCATACTCTGTTCATAACCCTCATACTCTGTTCATACTCCTCACACTCTGTTCATACTCCTCATACTCTGTTCATAATCCTCATACTCTGTTCACACTCCTCATACTCTGTTCATACTCTGTTCACACTCCTCATACTCTGTTCATAATCCTCATACTCTGTTCACACTCCTCATACTCTGTTCATACTCTGTTCACACTCCTCATACTCTGTTCATACTCCTCATACTCTGTTCATAATCCTCACACTCTGTTCATACTCTGTTCATACTCCTCACACTCTGTTCATACTCTGTTCATACTCCTCATACTCTGTTCATAACCCTCATACTCTGTTCATACTCCTCACACTCTGTTCATACTCTGTTCATACTCCTCATACTCTGTTCATACTCTGTTCATACTCTGTTCACACTCCTCATACTCTGTTCATACTCTGTTCATACTCTGTTCATACTCCTCATACTCTGTTCATAATCCTCATACTCTGTTCACACTCCTCATACTCTGTTCATACTCTGTTCACACTCCTCATACTCTGTTCATAATCCTCATACTCTGTTCACACTCCTCATACTCTGTTCATACTCTGTTCACACTCCTCATACTCTGTTCATGCTCCTCATACTCTGTTCATAATCCTCATACTCTGTTCACACTCCTCATACTCTGTTCATACTCCTCATACTCTGTTCATACTCTGTTCATGCTCCTCATACTCTGTTCACACTCTGTTCAAACTCTGTTCATGCTCCTCATACTCTGTTCATGCTCCTCATACTCTGTTCATACTCTGTTCATGCTCCTCATACTCTGTTCATGCTCCTCATACTCTGTTCATACTCTGTTCATACTCTGTTCATGCTCCTCATACTCTGTTCATACTCTGTTCATACTCTGTTCATACTCTGTTCATACTCTGTTCATACTCTGTTCATACTCCTCATACTCTGTTCATACTCCTCATACTCTGTTCATACTCTGTTCATACTCTGTCCATACTCTGTCCATACTCTGTTCATACTCTGTTCATACTCTGTTCATACTCTGTTCATGCTCCTCATACTCTGTTCATACTCCTCATACTCTGTTCATACTCTGTTCATACTCTGTTCATGCTCCTCATACTCTGTTCATACTCTGTTCACACTCTGTTCATACTCTGTTCATACTCCTCATACTCTGTTCATACTCTGTTCACACTCTGTTCATACTCTGTTCATGCTCCTCATACTCTGTTCATACTCTGTTCACACTCTGTTCATACTCTGTTCATACTCTGTTCATACTCTGTTCATACTCCTCATACTCTGTTCATACTCTGTTCACACTCTGTTCATACTCTGTTCATACTCCTCATACTCTGTTCATACTCTGTTCATACTCTGTTCATACTCTGTTCATACTCTGTTCATACTCTGTTCATGCTCCTCATACTCTGTTCATACTCTGTTCATACTCTGTTCATACTCTGTTCATACTCTGTTCATACTCCTCATACTCTGTTCATACTCTGTTCACACTCTGTTCACACTCTGTTCATACTCCTCATACTCTGTTCATACTCTGTTCATACTCTGTTCATACTCTGTTCATACTCTGTTCATGCTCCTCATACTCTGTTCATACTCTGTTCATACTCTGTTCATACTCTGTTCATACTCTGTTCATACTCTGTTCATACTCCACAAAATGCCAGCTTTACAGGAGTGAACAAAAACCTTCTTTATAAGTCAATGGAACCAGAATTATTTCCAAGTGATTTTGGAGCATTTCTATTGGTCCATTTATCATTAAACTTTCATACAATGTAAACAGCTGTCACGATAAAATGATATAGAAATATAAAATGAATACTGTCATCATCAACACTGGCTGATACTATCTGCGAACTGATTTATCGGTCAGCCTTTATTAAGCCAAACTGGTCCTGTAGATTCAGTGTGACTGAAGTGTCTGAGAGAGTCACGACGTGTTCACTCAAAGCCAAATGACGCTCAGCCAGCGTGAGTAAACACAGACGGGCTGCTCGAGGCCTGGATACGACACAGCGAGGCGGTAAATCTTTGAAAAAAAGCACATTTTGTCTGTTTCCTGTAATGTGCTCCCTTTAATAGAAGTCTTTAAACTTCAGAATTTGCCATCTCAAGTCTAGTTTTGAGGTTTAATTTTGGTTATCGGAGTTTTTCAGACCCTTAAAGTTGGTATCGGTCACTAAACGCTCACACTGCTGAAGCCCTACACATCACTGGGGCTAAAGAGACTATGCAGATGTTTTCACCATCCTGTACTGCTGGATAAACAAGGGCCTTGCCAAAGAGCTGCAGCAGAAATAATCAATTTACCGTCCTGCTGGAACAAACTGCAGCTGCTTAATTTGTGCGACTGACCGGCCACTGTGTACTCACTTATATACCAGCGATTAGATGGAAAAAACAGGATCTGATTTTAATTCAGTTTGTATTCAGAGGTCAGATCAGAATCTCTGCACTTTCTCCAAACAGTTCATACTATCAGCGCAGGAGCGTGTAATAACACTCGAGTCCATTCGCTGAGCTCCAAAGGTGAAAGCTTATCTCATATGTTACATGCAATGCAGCTCTGCCTCTAATTACAGCTCTGAACAAAAGCTGATGAAGTCAGAGGCAGAGAAAGACAGAATACACACCTGTGTATAAGTCTGAGACCCCTGAGCTGATGGTTTAAAAGTCTGTCTGATCAATAAGTGTATGTTTACCAGTATGAACAGCAGATCTGATTACAACAGATGTAAATAATCATACATACAATACAAAGTAACATGAATATGTTATTGTGAGAGAAGTAGATCAGATCTTGATCCAGTTTGAAGAACAAAGTTAGGTTCCAGATTTCTCCTGGACGCCCCAGACATTGTATGAATGTGTTCAGTTCCTTCAGCAGCAAATCTTGATTTATCTTAATGAAGTACTGAGCAGTCAAAGCAGGTATTAGATGAGAACTGATAATAATACTGGGTTGTTTAGGAAAAGCTTGGAAAGGGTTAAATGAATACACTGACATATGGAAAAGCTCTACTTACTCTATTAATATTTAATAATAAAGTGTTTTACTAAGTAAATCATTCAATCATTGTGAAATTGATTGAAAGTTTTGTGATAAAATATGTTTACAGCATCCACAGTCACTAGTTTCACGCTGCTACCCCAGTCAAATGACAGACGTCACTCTAGATTGAACTGGAACTACTTGTTTCTTACCGGTTGGATTACTCAATTAACACCAAGCCTTCTATATGCCAACTGATAAATGTTGAACAATGTGTCTAACTAGGGGAGAGGAGCTGGTTAGCATTAACTTAGCTACCAGAATAACAGCTCTGCTCCCCGAAGAACATGTTCGGTTTACGTAACTGAAGAACCGACACACGTTTAGATGATAATGATTCAAATATGATGGAGTGAAGTGGAGCAGCTGCCACTGGATGGATGGAAAAGAGAAATTAAACCTGTGGTAGACTGATTATTTAACTTAATGTTAGCTTAGCGAGTAGGATACAGACTCAAACAGCGCCACCCAGCACAGTACAGGTACAGAAATCAAGCGTAGAGGAAAAAACACAATTCTATTGTAACACACTGATGGTCCAATCATGGTCACTGAAACCATGGAAGTTTAAGGTTTGTTTACATGTCAGAACCTTGATTCCGAAGCTACAAGCCAATCAGAACAAAGGACATTTACATACATTAGTCTTAAAGGCTGAGCATAGGGCTGGGCGATAAAACGATAACGATAATTATCATGAAATAGCGTTTCCTCGATAGAACTATAAGACGTAGTTGATAGAAAGTCGATAGGATTAAGTTCCGTTTACGTTTTGAGAGACAACGCGACAAGCCAATGAGAACGAGATTAGCACCGCCCCCAAACCAATCAGGTGGCTGAACTAGAGTTCCAGCTATTTTATGTTTGGTTGAAGCTCACAGCGCCAAGTGTCTATATTCTGATAAAAATTAAAACAGTTTAACAAAATTTAGAAATTTTGATATCGTAACTTCTCAGTTAAAGTAAAAAGGCAATAGTGATTATCGTGAAATATCGATATCGACTGACATGAAAGAAATTATCATAATAAGATTTTTCCCATATCGCTCAGCCCTAGCTGAGCATATAAAGAAAAATAGTCAAGCAAATATTTAAATTAAGATGAATCACAAAAAACTGGGAAATGTCGACTTGTACTACCACTATAAGCCAAATGTAGCATATGGGCTCTTTTAACTCTTTTGTTTGCACTTCAAAGGTCGAAGATAAAACCAGTCACAGTGATTAGATTAAGAGCACTACTGTTTGTTTTGTGTCTAAAGTTTGACTCTTCAGGTTTTGCACTGCAGCTACAAAGCTAATGTAGCTAACAAGTAATGAAAGCTCGCACACATTTGCCTCAAACCACGTACTGAGGTCAGTACTGCACATCTGGTACAGCCACGAGGTCAAGATAAAAGACAGACGTCACTGCTGCCTCTGTAGGGGGCAACTTGGAACTGTGTGAACAGCCATTAGCTCTGTGCAGAACTCACACAGCCTATGATTACTGTCTCTTTAGCTGACTCCAGACGCCAGTCCTGGTGGGCTGCAGCCCTGCAGACTCATCAAGCACACCTGGTTCAGCTCATTAGTTAATTAGGAAGTTATTCGGGAACTAGAAGGAGATAAATGAAGCACTACTCTCTGCTGAGCTGTGAAACCCAGTTTGACATGCCTGCAAACCATGATGGAGTTCCCCAAAGCTCTACACTTGGCCCTCTTTAATTCACCTCTATTCATTTTTCACATTATTCATTTTCATGCCAATCCACTGAAGCTGTTTAAAAAAATGGATATCGTCGCTATCCAATGAACAACAGGTATCTCCAAAATAGGGGCGTAAGAATATATTAAAATATTAAATCAATCAATGCCTTTATTGAATATCGCAATGTTATGTTTAGTGATGCCGTATCGATTCTCAAAAACACAGTATCGATTATTAACCAACAGTTTACATGCAAAGATTCCTGGCAGACAGTCAATCAGTATGTGTTGTTTTTAAACCTATGACCACTAGATGGCAGTGTTGTAATCCATTTTCAGCTCCACTCCAACATAAACAAGCAGTGCAAGAGCGCAAAGCTATTGTCAGCACTGGCAAACCTGTTCATATAGTGGTGTGTTTTAATAGTAGCATCCCAATATATTATTTTGCTTCTAATATTGCAATATATCGCCATACATTGACTTGTGACCCCTATATCATAAGTCAAAGGAACCAGAATTTTTTCCATGCTATTTTGGAGCATTTCTATTGAAGAAACATGTTTTTCATTGGACAGTGATGATATGGTAAGTAAATGTCAACTAAAACTAAGCTTCAACCCATTGATTCTCTAAATATATATCCACCAATTTCAGCTGCAGCATACTCTTGCTGCTTTTCCGACATGGAGCCGATCAGAACAGAGCAAAACAGTCCCCAAAGAAAACAGATTTGTTTTGGGTTCCACTTTTGCCAAACTAAAGAAGACACGAGCAGGCTTACTGGTGGGTTTGAGAGCAAATAAAATATGTATATTTAATGGTGACCCCTGGTTACCATCACCAACACATTAAAGACAGTTCAATGTTTATGTAGTACGTAGTATAAACAGTCAACCATTTCCCATAATAGGGGTGTGTCATATCGTATCGTAAACAATAATATCGCCAACATTTTAGAATATCGTGAACGATATTATACCCTGAAATATCGTGCCATATCACCCATCCATAATCATCACATCACATCACATCACATCGGCAAAAGAAAAAAAATCACACTTTTCCTATTTCCCATTCTATATCTACTAGAGACAGATTTTATCTGTCCAGTATCATTCACTTTACTTCAGTCCTGGATATATGGAGATATTTGGAGTGCATTATTTAGTATCGTGACATTCTGGATCATTGACTTCTGTTACAATCTGATGAAAATTCTTGTATTTTTTAATATCTCAGTTAGTTTTTATTTTGTTGCAGTAGCGTATTTTTGAATTTTTTTTAATTCAATGTTTTGTCATATCGAGTATCGTTATCGCAAAAATATCATGAAATATCGTGATATTACTGTAGGGCCATATCGCCCACCCTATCCCATAAAACAACAGAATTATGTAGAAAATCTTAGAAAATCTTTAGAAATCTCTAAATTAAAGCTTTTGGACCCCACTGTACGCTACAAAATATGACCAGAAACACAACTTTCACAACTTCACAGCCTCTATTTATAAACTGTGGGCCTCGTATGCACCTATAGCTCCTGTTGGTAAACAGATAATGAACCTTGCAGTACCATTATCACTGCGTCCACTGTCTTTTCACCTGATACGGTATTCTGTCTGTTTATTCGACCATCATAACCTCACTGTGATAATAAAGTCAGTGATAAAGAGCTATTAAGGGTCAGAATGTGGCTAAAATGTTGACATCCATGCTCATATGTCAGCCATCCTGCACTGAAACAACATTCTGTTCTGTTTTCCAGAGAAAAGTGGACGGCGGATTGTGAAAGTGCTGACGTGGAGAAGTGTGGAGGAGAAAAGCAGGCCATTGCCTCACTGCTCCAGCGCTGGACCTAATCCAACACATGTCTGAGTAATGAGGAGAGCCAGAGAAGGAGAGAGAGAGAGAGAGGAAGTTTGCTAATGAAGGAACTTCACAAGCACCATTTCTTTAACCCCCTACACACATAACTGCTCTACCAATCACAAACAGATATGAGGAAATTCGTTGGTCTGATCTTGAGTTTTAGCCAGAGGAAGCAGAAAGCATAGAGTAACCCAAAGTACCGATAACTTGGGTCAAATACTGACACGAGAACTAGCACAAGTAAATACTGACACGAGTAGGGGTGTAAGGAAATATCAAAAATATTGAATATCAGGATATTATATTTCATAATACTGTATCGATTCTCAAAAACACAGTATTGATACACAGATTCCTGGCAGACAGGGAATCATTGTGTGTTGTGTTTAAACCTCTGACCTCTAGATGGCAGTGTTATAATCCATTCTCAGCTCCACTCCAACATTAACAAGCAGCACAAGGGCGCAATGCTGTTGTAAACATTGATAAACCTGTTCATACAGTGGTGTGTTTTAATAGTAGGATTTAAAAAAATTACAGTATATCACTGTGCTTGCAGTATTGCAGTATATCGTGATATATTGAGTCATGACCACTGTATCACGATACGTATTGTATCGCCAGGTTCTTGCCAATACACAGCCTAGATACTGAGTAACTTATAGACCTGCTGTGGAGCTTCTTAGTAAGTCCAGCATCATCAGCTAAGGAACTGAAGCCTGTACGGATCCAATTTTTATTATTTTTATAATTTTAGGCTAAATTAAAATACTAAAGCTTCAAGGTCAGAGATGTGTCCAATCACAGAGCAGCACAGATGGTGTACAACAACAAAACAGAATGAAATGAAGGACAAAAAAGAAACTAAAACTAAAGTAACTTAGTAACTAAATATGAAAGGCTGAAATATAAGTCAATAAAAAGTAGATTCCTTTACTTACTAGTATACTTGAATAGAAGTAAATTTTTATTACTAGAAAATACTTAGCAGAGTACTAACCCAGCAGTATTTTACTGAAGTACATGTAACTACTTACTACCCACCTAGTTTTCAGCACTGAAGCTTTAAGGCTATTGTAATAAGATACAATAGAATTGAATTTTACATCCTACCAAAATGTACTGTAAACATAAACAGACTTTAAACATGAACAGAAGTACCCCACTAACAAAATGTTCCTCAGAACACTAACTGCTTACACTGTGAGGTCATTAGATCACAAAACTGCCCCAGAACGAGGGTCACTATAGTTTTTACATTTTCATTAGCTTTTACTTTTATATATCCGGGTGTTTAAGGGGCATTAACAGTTTTAGTTTTCATGTAATTTTAGTTGGTAGAATAAATGAACACATTGATAGACTCACAATTAACACCATGCCTTCCTTGTAAAATATAAGGACTAAAAACAAAACAACACAATGTTGAACTATATATTTTAATAATTAAAGTAGTGAAAAAAAAGCGTGAGTGTTAATCTCGTGCAAACACATCAGCTCGTCTGAGGAGAAGCTGCTTTTTAGGTGCGGAAGCTTAAAGAAGTTTACTTGTGATACACGATAAAGTCATTATGTACTGCACTAAAATCCAGTTAAACCAAAAAAAAACATGTTCAGACCATCATATTGTATTATACTGTGACAATTTATTACAATAATATATATATATATATATATATATATATATATATATATATATATATATATATATATATATATATATATATATATATATAATTCTTCCATCTGTCTTTTTTCCCTGAATATATATAATATGTGAATATTTCCTAAATCTAATTATGTACATGTAAATATAGATTATAATAAGATTATAAAATGCACACTCACTGCTCTCACTTCCACTGTGCAGACGCCTTAGCTTAGCTGATAGACGTCATTAGGGGTAATGGGGGGGCATGCATAGATCCGATTTCTCTCTAAACTATCCCTTTAACTGTAAACTACAGGCCAGTGTAAACTACCTCACCATGACTCAAAGGCCACCAGAGGATTCAGAATAGCAAGCCAATCCAAAATCTGCAGGCATTACGAAGCTCCACACTAAGGGGTTTTAGGAATAACAACGTCTTCCCTGTTGGGAATCGTTTCTTAACATACTTCTCAAGCGCATTCAAACAAAAGAGCAAAACATATGCAGCTTAAAACAGAAGGGAACGCCGGAGTTTTTTTTTTTTACTGCTAGAAGAAACAAACACTGGCTGTAGTTCACTGGAATGAAGCTCCCACATTCCTGATGTGCTGCATGTTCGAGGGTGGAGCTAAAATTACACCCATACAAAAGCGGCAACAGGAAGGTGTGACTTGCGCTTGGAGCACAGTTTTACATTGTTTCCTGATCTAGCGGGCGACGCTGATCTGAGAGAGGTACCTTGGAGCTCGGCCTGGAGGGGGACTACTTTGCTTTACAATGTATCCCTCCACCATGAATGGATTTAGAGGCCAAAATCTTTTCTAAACTATCATAAATAGCATCTCAGAATCAGACAGTGTATTTATAACATCTACTGTAAGAACTTTCTGTGAGGAGCTTTTAGAGGTGGACGTCTGGTTCCATTCACCACCACTGTGAACAGTTCTGTCTCAATAACAACAGAGCATTTCACACCAAACCACTCCAAATGACTTTCTGTACATCTTAACCTGCACCAACAATAATAATCAATGTAAATATGCCACAACTGAAATCGATTGAGATCGACTGAGAATTGATTTTCTTTTGAAACAGCAGAGGGCGCTGGCACTGTCTACCTCGCTAGAGATTAAATGTTGGTTTATTTCACTTATAATAGTGATTTAATAGTCTTATCACTTCTTATGAGTTTGTATTTACTTCAGTTTACTTCGAAAAAGATTACGCAAAATACAGCATTTTGTAGTTTTCTTGTAGATAAATAATAAAAGGAAATTCTGTGGGTCATAATCTGCGTTCAGTTTGACGTAGTTTAAAAAAAACTGGGAGAAAATCGTATTGTGAGGTCAGGATAGTGAATCTCACTGCATTGTGAGTAGAGTGTATCGTTACATCCCTACAAATAAAATTTTACATCATGTCAGTGTTGTTTGCTTTGTATTGTCCTACAGCAAAAATAAATAAATAAGCTTTTGTGATTCAGTCGGGATCACTAATCAGGCCTGAGCTTGGAACAAGAACCTGTAACTGCTGCGACTGTCCGGCTTAACAAGCCCAGCAGCAGAGGGTCACTCTGGTCCACTGTGGGAGAACGTCCTGCTGCACTGTTTAAGGTGGAACGAGAGAATTCCAACAAGAAGCTGGAGATCAGGAAGCACAGCTCGTGTGAGATCAGAGCTTAGCAGAGCAGGTTTATAGTAGCTCCTCCGTCGCTGCAGTATCTCTGTGTACTGATATGATACAGCTCTCATATACACACCTGCTCTGCAGACCTTCCTTCTGATTCGCTCAGTTTGAATAAAGCTCCGCCCACGCGGTGAACAACAAGTATAGGTGCACGACCACACGCCACAAGTCCAAACTACATTATGGCTATAACAACCCACTCGGAGTGATGACGTAAGCGGCTCGGACTGGGACATTTGTGAGCGCAGGTCAGTGGGGGGAGTGGAGCAGGTGGACAGTCGTGCTCAGGCCTGAGCCCAGTATGAGTGGGCCTTAAGAGCCGAATAGGCTCAGAAGCTGGTCATTGCTGTCTCAGCAGATTAGAATGAGATTAGAAGGGACCCACACATTAGAGTCTAAATAGGAGACAGAAAGATCTAGTCGTGTTTAAAGAGGAGAGACCTTTTCACAGTGTGGTCAGACTCATGTGGGTAACCATAACAAACTAGCTGCATCAAAACTGGAGAGATCTTCAAAGAAACAATACAATAGCCTTCTTGTTGGAGACAAAGCAGGACGACCCCTCATAATCAAAGAGAAACCACTTCAAACTCAGACGTACAAATATGTCTCTGACAAAAACCCGTACCATTATAAGTGCTCAGACATGCGGTCTGGGTATGTGGTGGGTGGGTATGTTTACATATCAGAACTATGATGGAAACAGTACAATAAAGACAGAAACTTTATACAATAAAGAAAAAAGGAGAAAAAAAAGGTAATATATATATATATATTGCTTTGCAGTTTGTAAGTATTAGTCCTGAACAAGGCACAAACTCATATATACATTATTATATTAACTTCCTTTTATCTGTATATATATATATATATATATATATATATATATATAGCTTAGGCTTACTTATTAGCTCAAAGCTACAGCATTAGCTCAGTACTAACAAACATATTAGCTAACAGCTAGTGCATTAGCTCAGCGCTAACATATTAGCTTAAAGCTAGTGCATTAGCTCAGTACTAACATATTAGTTCAAAACAAGTGCATTAGCTCAGTGCTACTACATTAACACATTGCTAGTGAATTAGCTCAGTGCTAACATATTAGCTCACAGCTAGTACATTCATTAAGTGCTAACATTAGATTGTAGTCCAGTCCAGTAGTGTTAATATGCAAGTTTTATTTCTGTCTAGCACACTGACTTGGGGTTTACATATTGTTGTCAGTGCATTAGCTCAGTGCTAACATATTAGCTCATAGCTAGTGCAACAACTCGGTGCTAACATATTAGCTTGTGGTCAGTGCAGTAAATCTGGGCTCACATATTAGCTTGTGGCTAATTTAAACTTAAATTCATGGTGAAGGAATACATTCAGGGTGAATGTACCAACATACGTTTTTCCATATAAACACAGAAGACATGTGTAGGTTCACTGGTGGGTTTGATAGTAAATACATTGTGTAGACATGGAGACCCCCGGTTTACATCAACCACCACTGTAAACAACAATCTGAACCATCTCACACCAAAACCCACTCTGAATTAAACTAGAACGCACCATTTATAAAGTATTGAATATTATACTTCTGTAAAAGTGAATGCTTTAATAACCTGAAAACAAAAAAAGTGAATAATATACAAAAATTTGGTGAACCGTTACTCCATAAAGACCATGCAGAGATAAAACCCAGCTCATCTTCTAAACACAGAACCACTCTGACTCAGTCACTCCTCTCCAGGGCTGATTCACACCATTCACACTAAAGCTGTGTTGCGAAAGCGAGGCTCTGGATGCTTTTCTGGCTGTTGCCCAAGAGGCAGCATGTGTAAGAGATAGGCAGCTGAACGGAATCGGCGTTGCAAAACAGCCCCCCGAGCCAGCCCCCCACGCTCCATCTCAGGCGCCGATCTCAGAGGACCACTACAGACAACATCTCCACAATCACGGCACATCAGTGATCTCACAGCCAGATACTGCTTCAGAGTCACTCATCGGTATGTGTGAAACAGGCCGAGATTCACTCTCCACAGTGACACTAATCACATCCCCCCGGTTCCCCCCATCCCAGCCCAAATACAGTAGACCCGACATGTTTGATGTCTGACATGTGCCGCTGCAGCTACTTGGCTAATGGAGCTAAAACTGAATTAAATCTTATGTACAAAAATTAGCACCAACCCATGTAAAACTGTTAAAGGGGAAATCCACTGGATTTTCCAAAATTCTGCATTAATAATAATTAAGATGTACACAAAGTTGCTTAGAGTGGTTTTGTGTGAAACGCTCTACTCTACAGAAACTAAAGTGATAGTGAATGGAACCAGACGTCCGACCTCTAGGCTGAAAGCTATAAAATAAAAATTGTTATTGTGATAAATGACACTACAATACAATACACTTTTCTGCATATATGAGGTATATGGCAGGTATTATTTACAAGTATTGAATAAAAATTATTTATTTTTTTTTAAATGTAGGTTATCTGTTCCAACTCATCAGATGTCTGAGATAATAAATATTGTGACATTTCATGCATCGTGAAAATGTCTTAGTGTATGTTTTTGTCATATTGTCCATGTCTGGGAACTTGGAAGGTGCTTTCAAGCCAAAAAAGGTAAATTTTTGGATTTTCCACTTTTAAAACTAAATCAACTTTCTATATACAGACATGTGTAGGTTCACTGGTGGGTTTGATAGTAAATAAAATGTGTATGTGTGTGTTGTAGACATGGTGACCCCTGATTGCCATCATCATCACCACTGTAAACACCATCACCACCATTGTGAACATCATCACCATTGTAAACACTATCAACACCACTGTAAACACCATCACCACCACTGTAAACACCATCACCACCACTATGAACATCACCACCACTATGAACATCACCACCACTGTGAACACCATCACCACGACCACTGTAAATACCATCACCACCACCGTAAACACCATCACCACCACCGTAAACACCATCATCACCACTGTAAACAACATCACCACCACTAGCCTTGTGCCGATAAACAATATTATCGAATATCGCGTTCATTTAAATCCATGACGATGCCATGCCAATTATCGTCAAGTGCTTTCAACACGTGATGTGCCTGCCGAGATTTTTTTAGAAAACATACTGCAGAGTTTTAGTCTTGGTGAGGAACGCTGGGATATATGACGATGTTAAAGCAGATCTGGTACGTGTGACGTTCTCTGCTAGACGGTGGAGAAGATGGAGGAGCTGGTACAGAAGAAGGAGCCAATGCGGCAGTGTTTATAACTCGGAGCTGGTGCTCACTACGCGAGCTGTGTTTCATCTAAAACGGACGAATGTGAATGTGCTCTTGCAAAAAAGCGCCTCACTGTTCCTCACGCTGCATTCACACTGCTCCGTCACGTCAGCCGACGTGAACACACTCCCCCTCTTCAGCTGGCCGCATGTGGGCGTTAACAGAGGTGTTCCCTGCGTCATTCAATAAAACACACATAAACTTTAGCCTACCAATGTTTATTGGGCTTTATAACATTATCTAGTGAGCAGTATGTAGGCTAACAAAGCCAAAGGTCTCTAATTAAATGATATATTAATATAGTTCAAAAGCCACCAGAGATCTGTGGAGCTGTTCTACATGCTGGGTTCACTAGAATGTTTAAATATGGAACGAATGGTTCATACATTGAGGACACTCATCACGCAAACACCTGCCCTCTTCTTATTGGACAGACGCTCCACATTGGCCAAATTAATTCACCTCGGCTAAACCATCAGTTTCCACTGAAAATAAATAGGATGCATCACAGTGCGTCGACACGACTGAGCAGAGTAAATGCAGCTGTTTTATAACATTATAATATTGTTTATTGCAATAATCCTGGAGACAATTATCGTTTGCCTAGATTTACATTATTGCCCAAGCCTAATCACCACCACTGTAAAACATTTCACAACAAACCAAGGCTCTGTTTACATCTGTTTACATAAAATTATGCATAAATGTTAAAAACTCCTCTTCACAAATGTTAAAATCCTCTTCACATAATATCTAACACACCTGAATATGTGGTTGTTGACCCTCTATGGCATAATTTAATTCAAACATGTACAGAAAGTATGTACTAAAGTCTTTGCTCATCTAAAAATAGCTGTGAACATGCGTAAACTAGAATTTTTCATCAAGCTGCTCCTGGGCTGTCATATTCTTCCTGCCATTGTTGGACTACAGCAGTGCTGATGGAACTGGGGGGGGGTTCCCGATGAGGTAAAGCTCTGATTACTGCTCTCATGCCGAGGAAACTAACAGCACGCCGTGAGGTGAGATCACTTTCATGGGCCGACAAAGTTTCCATATTACTAAACATAGCATGAACTTCACAAAAGCGTCAGGGAATTTCTGGAAAAACTCCACGAGAAACTTCCCAGTTTTCCACTTGAGCCATTCCGAATGTTTCTCAGGACCAGATGGTGTCGTTGCACGTTCCTTCTTTCCATCTGCTGGCCTGCTTAATCAGAACCAGTGCACAAGAGTGTGACTAACTGCTAACAGGCTAATACCTGCTCACATACCACTCCAACACCGTCTCCCAGATTCTTCATCCTCTAAACTGGGGAGCAGCCTGAGCCTGAGCCTGAGCCTGAGCCTGAGCCTGTACTGCAGTGGGCTGCACACGTGGGTTGCCAGCTATCAGCATTAGCATAGCCTTGCAGGGTACCAGCCCAAAGCACCACAGAACAACTCTAGCGTTCTCTCGCTTCAACACCAGACATCCATATATGTGATTATGGCCACTCCTAGTTTTTATCCCCACCACCATAAACATTCTGACTCGCTAAGATTCTCTAGAACTGAGAATGTCCCACCAAACCACTCCGCATGACTCTCTACATCTCATCCATCTAATTATGCAGAATTTCTGAAAATTCAGTGGAATTCCCCTTTCAAGTCCCTTTTATTTTGACCAACAAGACCAGAATATCCACTTACTGTGGCTTGAGCCACACTTCCAGTTAGCTGGGGTTGTGATGTCACTGCACATGGCTGCTTTTGATTGGTGTGACTCATCTACAGGCAGCGAGTGTTATTTTAAACGTACCTATTTCAAGGAGGTTCATAAACTAAGCTATATTAAAACTTTTATTTTGATACTCATCATTCCGCCTTAAATCTAACACAGTGAGCAATGGTGAGACTTGCTTGACCCACAACTGGACAGCTTGGCCCAATCTCCTGTTTTCTGTTTATCGGACACTTCCTGTGTGGCCATGGCGAACGCAGGCTGCACAGCACTGCAGGGAATAGAATATAATGAGTCAGGAACCACGGGAGGCATTATGATAGTTTCACACGAGTTCAAATGACACCGCTCAGAGCCACAGAACCTTTCACTGCGCACGACATTTCAAATCTAATAGAATATTAAAGAAATATTAAAGGAAGGTCAGTGTTTATAGGCATCATACTGTGTCAGAAAGCCCATAATTAAGTGTATTAGAGATACTGAGTATTGATTTATTGATGCAGTAAGCATATATATATATATATATATATATATATATATATATATATATATATATATATATATGTTTACTGTAAACAGTAAATAATAATATTAATAAATACAATACAAAGTAAGATGAATATGTTATTGTGAGAGAAGTAGATCAGATCTTGATCCAGTTTGAAGAACAAAGTTAGGTTCCAGATTTCTCCTGGACGCCCCAGACATTGTATGAATGTGTTCAGTTCCTTCAGCAGCAAATCTTGATTTATCTTAATGAAGTACTGAGCAGTCAAAGCAGGTATTAGATGAGAACTGATAATAATACTGGGTTGGTTGATCTTTGCAGATTTAACAGCTACCACTTTGGAGACACTGGAGTGTATGTGGGAATGCCCGTTCATCTAGAAGAGCATGTTGGAAGAGAGCATCTGACGCACAATCTCCGTTCTAGTCCATCCCAAAGGTGCTGGATGGGGTTGAGGTCAGGACTCCATGTGGGTCAGTCAAGTTCTTTCACACAAAAAGAACAGCCAAAAACACAACCAATCTGAGAGTAAATTGCTACAATTAGAGACAATTTGGCAAAAACAACAATGACATCATGTGAAGAGTTGCCTCCCAGCGAGCGTTCAATTACACCAACCTGTAAACACGAAGACTCTTTACTTTACAGCTTTACTGGATATTTTGGCCACTTTCCGGGCTGTTTCCTAAAACCAACAACATTTCTAGCACTTTCTAAGAGCCAAAGCTGCAATACACACCCAATTATTCACACTGTCATCGACCAATGTCTCATTTTAAACACACGAATTTTAAAAAAGTGAGTTGTGTTTTTAAATAACAGGAAGCAAAGAAAGTGAAAGTAAGTGGAAACTGGCTGTTTAGGCCGTGAGTCATGCATAATTACTGGGTGACATGGTTCAGGTGTAGCAGCTGCTTTTAAACGCAGTGTTTGTGCTTTTACACGCCTCGCATTATTCACCCCATAAACAGAGATGCAGCGACTGCTTTTTTCAAGTCTGATTTTGTGAGCTTATATTTAAGAGCGCACACAAACAAGTTTTCTTTAATGGAAAATTCTCACATGTGAAAACAGGTTACAGCACAAACCTTTTTTCTGTACTAAATAAAAATTAAGTGCGGTATTTGAGCTGCTCCACATGCAACAGGCACCTTTAGATGGTGTAACTGGGGATCTATGTCCTCCCACTGATATCAAGTTTTACGTTAGAGGTAAACATGTTATTTGCTATTTTGGAATCTGTTGGTGGCAGCTACGTGTGTCGTGGCTAGAGATCGACCGATATGGGTTTTTCTATAACTGATGCTGATACCGATGTTTAGAGGTCAGGGTCAGCTGATGGCCAATACGTGCTGCTGATTTTTAGGGCCGATATCTAGAAGTTTTCTAGATTTTTAGTGCCTCTGTGGGCTTTTTATCACGATGTGGTAAAACTGTGGTTCTTTACGGAGGATGAGGTGTTTGGAGACAGCGAAAGAGAGAGAAAGAGAGAGAAAGAGGGAGAGAGAGAGAGAGAGAGAAAGAGAGAGAAAGAGAGAGAAAGAGAGAGAGAGAGAGAGAGAGAGAGAGAGAGAGAGAGAGAGAGAAAGAGAGAGAGAGAAAGAGAGAGAGAGAGAGAGAGAGAGAAAGAGAGAGAAAGAGAGAGAGAGAGAGAGAGAGAGAGAGAAAGAGAGAGAAAGAGAGAGAGAGAGAGAGAGAGAGAGAGAGAGAGAGAAAGAGAGAGAAAGAGAGAGAGAGAAAGAGAGAGAGAGAGAGAGAGAGAGAGAGAGAGAGAAAGAGAGAGAAAGAGAGAGAGAGAGAGAGAGAGAAAGAGAGAGAGAGAGAGAGAGAGAGAGAGAGAGAAAGAGAGAGAGAGAGAGAGAGAGAGACTGATCTGCTGTAATGGTTGATAACACAGCGGCTCTGTTCTGTTCTCTTTAGTTCTGTTTGTCTCGAGTGCTGGAAGCTGAGTAATACCTGGAAGACTCTGGCTGCTCCGGAGAGACTCGCTGTGTCACAGTAACGTGTTAATGTGTGTATTAAACTAGAGCAGTTAGCTTTAGCCTCAGAGCTAAAGAGTAAAACCTCCGCTCTGGTTCACGCCTACGTAACCGCGTCATCAGAAACGTTGTTGTTCGCTATAAATTATTTCTCACTGTCACTATATTGCTGATAGGTTTCGACTAGTCCTTAAAGTTAACTGCAAGTTAGCAAACCTTCGACCAGCTGTAGCATTACGCCAGTTCCTGAGGGTTCTATGTTCTCGTTTTTTCTTTCACTGAGCGAAGCAACACTTCATAGTTTAACAAGTAACATATAGTAAGTACACGGCCATAGGACTTAAATATATCAGAGTTTACGCCTTATCTTTATCTACCAGGACTGTTGCCTTCCAAAAGTTTTGGCTTGGGGTTCTTCATATATGGCAGCAGCATGTCCCAACGGACCAGTAACAGGGGGCTGACTGTGCTACCAAACATTTTAAATCGGTGCTACCAAACATAGATACTGGGCGATGGCAAACATCGGCCCAATATATCGGCTGTCCGATATATCGGTCGACCTCTAGTCTTGACAATAGATTAAACAATTCTTGTAGTGCGACATCCGAGAAGTTATGGACACACCCACATTCAAAGTGCCCGCCCTTTTTTTCTATAGAGCATATAAAATCTATGGGTTGCGCTTTTTGGGATGTATTTTGATCAAAGAGTGAACTTTTTTTTTTAAATCTGAGACAAACCAAACTGTGCGTAATGCATTTTTAATGCATAATATAATTCATATTAAACCTGAATCATTATATACCCTGACAAGTCATCGAAAACACATTTCAGACACACGTCCACAAGCTCAAATGCGCTGGGTCCAGCTATAAATGGTGCCATCAGAAAAATACTCTCAAGTGGGACATAAAACATTCACCAGCAGGAAGTTCGAAGGGAATGTACACACATGGTCAGAGTTATTCCACAGTGATGGCGAAGCCTGCATTTGTGCATTTGCTCTTTCTAACCAAAGCCAAGTTAAACAGAGGATGGAAAGAGAACGGATAATGATGGAAAACTGAGCTTCAGAAGAACCTTTTACAGAGCATATAAGGAAACGGCTGAACCGCTCTGGTTGATTCTGTAGTAAAAAGTCAAGTCAAGTCAAGTCAATTTTATTTATATAGCGCTTTTTACAACGATGTTGTCTCAAAGCAGCTTTACAGAGTTTTGAAAACAGTTATAACATATATCCCCCAGTGAGCAAGCCAGAGGCAACAGTGGCAAGAAAAAACTCCCTCAACTGGAGGAAGAAACCTTGGGAGGAACCAGACTCACAAGGGGAGACCCATCCTCCTCTGGTCAAACAGTATTTACAGTTTGAACTAAATACCAAAGAAAGGAGTCTCTGTTTGAAATCTGGATAGCAAAGCTTTAGAAGCTGCACAGATAGAGGCAGTGTATGACTGAGGCAGTCTCTGGCTGAGGCAGTCTATGACAGTCTTTATGTAAAGTGGGCGTGAGCTGAAACAGTCCCATCCTATCTCAGTGCTGGTGCATCTGGATGGCACAGTGATGTAAAAAACACACACCCTGGTTCACAGAGGTTGGAAAAACTAACTGACCATCAGTTCATCCTGCGGTCATGTCGAACAGAATATTAAACTTGGTCAGGGGATGTTTCTGAGAAGGTTAGATATAAAGATCATCCATTTGTAAACAGAAGCAGAGAAAAAACAATGATGTGACTCCTAACAACTACCTGAAAGACCTGCTAGACCCACCACCACTGTCACAATCAGATGAACAGCACAGGAGAAAACCACACTCCACCTTCAGATCTGAGAACACCCACTGGTGTTTCTGTCCATCCTTCCACTGTGAGAAGATATAGGTTGTGTATCTGTTCAAGAAGTCCCCTTATTTTATTGGGGGTTTATTATTAAAGCTCAGTTAAACCCAAATTAAAGGAATCAATAAACTTGACACAAAATCTATAGCTGGATTATGGTGGTAATTTGAGCACAGCAATCTACAATTTTATATTAACTTTAAACAACAGTTATTACATTTATACAATATTTGGGACACAATACACCTCCAGTTATGAAGTTATACATCTAATAACCTTAATGCACAGTGAATTAACTCTTGTCCAATTTGGATTTTACTAAACAAAGAACAAGATTTTTATGTTTTGTGATACTGTATCAATGCACAGATTCTGGTAGAAAGTGAATCATTGTGTGTTGTGTTTAAACCTCTGACCACTAGATGGCAGTGTTGTAATCCATTTTCAGCTCCACTCCAACATTAACAAGCAGCACAAGGGTGCAGTGCTGTTGTAAGCATTGATAAATCTGTTCATACAGTGGTGTGTTTTAATAATAGGATTTGAAAATCCAGTATATTGAATAGTGACCGCTTATCACGATACGTATTGTATCGCCAGGTTCTTACACAGCCCTCATATTGTACACACACACACACACACACACACACACACACACACATTTTACAGACTGTGCTGCACAAAAACAATTAAGACACTGTTATGCTTTCTCTGCAATGAAACATGCAGCCAGTCAATTCATGAAACCAGTTTGACGTGAAACACTCTGTTCTAGAAAAACATACAGAGTCACAGTTGTGGTGAATGGAACCAGACATCCAACTCTAAAAGCTCCCTCACAGTAGGTTATTACATGTAATGGTTATGAGTACGTTGTCTGATGTCTTGCTATTATGTTGCAGGCATGGTGACCCCATCCACACAGCTGTAAAGAAGTCTTAACCATTTCAAACCAAAACCACTCTGAATGATTCTGTTTGGATTCCCGACCTTTGAAAATTTCAGTGGAGTTCCCCTTCAAGCACAGCAGACTCTGAAAAGCATTTCATCACCATTACAATAAATTATAGCCATGTTCCTGGACATGAAAGGGTTCAAATAAGCCCTCATGCAGATTAAAAATGATTAAACCGGTTTATTAATCTGAGTCTGAGTCATCGGCGTTCCCAGTTCACCCCATCCCTGATCTTTGAGGAGAAAAGGGGGGTCGTGGGGGTGGAAGAATCCACCTCTTTCCTTTTTTTTCCTTCCTGCAAACAACTTTCTAACATCTGCTCCTCGTTTTTGTTTGAGAGGATGTTGCTGCGCACTCGAGAGCGGACAGGGAAAGAGGGAGGGGCTGCTGTTTCTTTCACAAAGCCTGGAAAGCCCGAGCCTACGGTTGACCAACACTTCCTCTGTATGCAATACAAGCCAGTGAAGAAATATGTTATAGGAATTCAGCAACGCTGGGCGGCTCAGCTTGTGTAATAAAAGCACTGACCAACAGAAGGAGATGTGACCATTAAATCATGAAGGAATTTTGGTGGACTACTCCTTTAAACTGGCACAGAAGTACAAGTGTACTCATACAGCTTCTACACATTCCATAGAATAACACTGGCCAATAGAATGCGACCCTCTGGGGCAGCCTGAGGTCACCATGCTCACATCCTCACAGCAACGTTCAACATCAGCACCTGACCTCACTAACACTCAATCAAATCCTCACACCAATGTTCAACATCAGTACCTGACCTCACTAACACTCAATCAAATCGTCACAGCAATGTTCAACATCAGTACCTGACCTAACTAATCAAATCCTCACAGCAATGTTCAACATCAGAGCTTGACCTCACTAATACTTAATCAAATCCTCACAGCAATGTTCAACATCAGAACCTGACCTCACCAACATTCAATCAAATCCTCACAGCAATGTTCAACATCAGAACCTGACCTCACTAACACTCAATCAAATCCTCACAGCAATGTTCAACATCAGAGCTTGACCTCACTAATACTTAATCAAATCCTCACAGCAATGTTCAACATAAGTACCTGACCTAATTAATCAAATCCTCACAGCAATGTACAACATCAGTACCTGACCTCACTAACACTCAATCAAATCCTCACACCAATGCTTGATATCAGTACCTGACCTCACCAATGCTCAGTCAAATCCTCACACCAATGCTTGATATCAGTACCTGACCTCACTAATAAAGAACTCCTCACAGCAATGTTCAACATCAGTGCTTGACCTCACTAATACTCAATCAAAATCCTCACAGCCATGTTCCAGATTCAGTGTAAAGCCTCCCAGAACAGTAGAGGCTGTTACTGCAGCACAAGCTCCCCATTAAAACCTTCATTTCAGAAGAAACTCTGGACAGTCCACAAACTTCTAAACATACAGTGACCTCTGGTTAGTATCTTTAGGACAACAACTCCATCAGCCTGACGATCTCAGTTATCTATAATACATTCATCACAATAAAAGGAATGAGCCTGTTTCTCATCTAGGCTACTTTATATTCAGGCCTGGCTCTGGATCAGTTTCCTACCCTCCACCATCTGGCTTCAAGTAGGCTAAATCCAGCAGGGGGGTGAGGAGCTCTCAGCCCACGGTTTCACTCTCCTTCCCCAAAAACACGCAGTGACATTAAAGAGTCTGAGCGATGTGCATCAGTCAGCAGATAATACGGGTCGAAACCGAGGCCTGTGGTATTCCTGCAGAAGCCGCGCAACTCAGTGGCTTGTTTATTTGCAAAAAGTGCTCACAGCCATCAGAACACAGCCGCTAGCTCACATGCAGCCCGATAATCAGTTAATAATCCGACTAGTAGCTTAATCAGAATAGAATACGTCCATGTGTACACCTTAATCCCAATAGACTAGTCCGATTGAGCTCATTCCGATTACAGTTTCTATCTGGTTGAAGGAGGTGGGTTATCCCATAAATAATCTGTTTAATAGAAGAATAATAGCCGTGTAAACACCTGTGTCCGATTACATTCCCAATCGGAACGTTTAAGTACGCTCTGCACATGTGCAGTAGAGACATGGAGGACGTTTCAACATGGCGGGAGGTAGAGACGGGTCTTCAGAAGAGACGAAGTTCATGATTCAAACCTTAAAAGATTTAAAAATCAGGATGGACGGCCTTAAAGCTCACAATAACGAGCTGTTAAGACGAATATATGAGTAAATGAACGACGGTGGGTTTAAACGAACTATAGAGCAAATTAAAAACAGGAAGTTTCTCAGATAGGAGTATCACAAAGTTAAAAAGCAGAACGGTGAAAGCGGCTCTGATCCACTGTCCCGTTTTACTAAATTATGGATGAAGTCACGGGAGATCAACTCCTCGCTAACACAGATAAAAATATATTTTTCTGAGTTCATAATTTTAAAGCAGTTAAAAACACAAGCGTTCTAACTGAAAACTCAGGTAACATAATAATAATACTTGTTGTCATGGTAACGCTGTCAAGTTGTACTCTACGCATGCGCATAGTTTAGAGAATAGAGCAGGGGTGGGCGATATGGCCCTACAATAATATCATATTTTATGTATATTTGCGATAACGATACTCTTGGCGATATGACAAACATTCCATTAAAAAATATATATTTCAAGAATACACTACTGCAACAAAATGAAAATTAAATTTTAATATTGAATATGATATGACACACCCCTAACTAAGATATTTAAAAAAATACTATTTATTAATTATTTGTACATACTAAATTAATTATTTGTACATACTGTGCTGCACTAACTCCAGTTAAACAGGCTTAATTTTACTCTTTTTATCTCAAGCATGTACCTTGTACTGACCATATACATCACATGTTCAAAAAAACAAATTGTATTGTAGCATAATATAATATATATATACATACAGCAACGCTCTCCAAAGAAAAACATGTATGTCTACTTGTATATCATTTAAACACAGCAGCTGCCGTTTATGTTGTGTGGAAATATATATATTTATATATTACGTATGTATTTACATATGTATAGGTATATGTATACACACATACTTACATATATTGCCAACCAGTATTGCATTATGTTTAGCAGCCTTCCCCTCACTACTGAACATCTACCACACCAGGGTCACCAGGAGGGCCCACAACATAATCAGGGACGGTACACACCCCCAGCACACACTCTTCACACGTTTACCTTCAGGCAGACGTTACAGGAGTGTGAAGTCCAGGACCACAAGACTGACAAACAGTTTCTACTCACAGGCCATCAGACTTGTGAACACCTCACGCACTACCTCTTCAACCTGAACTGGTTTTAACTGGTCTGGTTTTAACTGCACCTCACTGTACTGCTGTTTATGTACAATACTGTTCACATTCACTACTCACACAAACATTATTATTTACATTTCTTACTTGCAACTTGCACTTTATGGCTGCTGCTCTTCATACTTGCACATAAAAGCACACAACTTTTATTTTGTATTTTTAAACTATAAATACATTTATTTATTTCAACTTATATTATTATACTTTGTATATACTTTTATTATTTCTTCTTTTATGGAGGAACAGCAAAGTAAGAATTTCATTGTACAGTGTAACTGTCTGTTCTGCTGTGCATGTGACAATAAAACTCTTGAATCTTGAATCTAATTGGCAGGTTAACATATTGTTTGGCTCCTTTTAGTTGCACATATTTAGTATTTTTATTCTAAAATTTAATGTACTGACGCAATTTTATCATGTTAGAAGCTCTAACCCGCTGCCCATGACAACGCTGACATTATTTTTGGTGTATCGAAAAATCGAATCGTGGCATCACCGTATCGAACCGGACTGTGAGCTCGATTAACCGTTACTCCCCAATGACCGAACGTAACAGCAACGACTAAAGCCAAAGTGTCCACACCTTATTATCAGATGACATCGCCATATACGTCAGAAACCAACTTTTTTAGCCGAGATCTGCAGTTTATACCTTATTATTAACTTAAAAACAGAAACAGAATCCAAGTTGAAGTTAAGACACTTCTGCGCGGTGCAGCGCGAGCCAGTCCTGACTCAAGTTTCTCACCACTTTCAGTGCCAAAAATAGCCAAATCTCCACAACCGAGTTCGCTGGACTGAATAAAAACCCTCACCTGAACCTCGGGGAGTCTTTAAGGCACTCCTCAAAATCCACCGTGATCTTCATCTCGTCCTCGGAGTCGCAGCTCGCAGTTAAAGGAGGTGAAAAACGGGGATTAGCAGCAGCGCTGTTAGCGAGTTAGCTTAGCCAGTGGAAACGACACCTACCAGCTAAACTAACCGGCAAACCAGCAACGAGAAACCCGGCGAGCCTCGGCTGGCTGTCGGACTGAGCCGCGGAGAGATCCCGGGATCATATATTTACATATAAAATCGGGTCGACATGAGTTTCTAAATAGCCCTGAATTTTTCTGACACACTGAAACTGCCCAGTTCTCTCAGAGCACTGGACGGGGCGTCTCGAGCTCACGGGTGACCAATAGGGTGCGGCGTCAGGATGACTGGCAGCTCAGCCAGCCAATAGAATGGCACAAGGCGGGAGTTTGCGCTGCGGGCTTAGGGATTGGTCTGCTGTTCGGCCTCCTGCACTCTGAGCAGGTTTCGATTAAGTTGCGTTCATGGAATTCAGGACTTTTTAGATTTAAATAAAAGTTTAAGAAAGAAAATGATTTATAATAATATCAATTATGTAAAATGATAAAAATAAAAATAAATATATAAAACACAGCAATAAACACATAAATATGTGATATATTAAAGGAGCAATAAATTGTTTAGTTTAAAACGTTCCAAAATGAACTAAAGTGATCAACAGAATGTGATAAAAATAGATTTTTTTTAGAGTCCAGTGGTGGAGCTTTACATTACTCCAGAGTCCAGTGGTGGAGCTTTACATCACTCCAGAGTCCAGTGGTGGAGCTTTACACCACTCCAGAGTCCAGTGGTGGAGTTTTACACCACTCCAGAGTCCAGTGGTGGAGTTTTACACCACTCCAGAGTCCAGTGGTGGAGCTTTACACCACTCCAGAGTCCAGTGGTGGAGTTTTACACCACTCCAGAGTCCAGTGCTGGAGTTTTACACCACTCCAGAGTCCAGTGGTGGAGTTTTACACCACTCCAGAGTCCAGTGGTGGAGCTTTACACCACTCCAGAGTCCAGTGGTGGAGTTTTACACCACTCCAGAGTCCAGTGGTGGAGCTTTTTTCTACTACAGTCGACACTTGGCACTGCACATAGTGATCTTAGGCTTGTGTGCAGCTGCTCAGCTGCGGAGACCCATTTCATAAAGCTCCAGATGCTTCAGTTCTTGATCCTGAACGCTTCCATTTCACAATATCAGCACTTACAGGTGTCCAGAGCAGCTCTAGCAGGACAGAAACATCATGACCTGTAACAAAGCCGCGTTTAAGGGTCAAAGAGATCAGTGTGGCTGATTCTACTGCCATTATTTGCCTATAGAGGCTGAATATTATGTGCATATTGTAATACATCTGTTAGCAATAGGTACGACTGAAACACCTGAACTCAAATATTAGTCAAGGTGTCTTCATACTTTATTAGAATTATTTAGAACTTATATACCATGTAGTTGTTAGCACAGCAGTGTAGTGGTTAGTATGGTGGTGTAGTGGTTAGTATGGTGGTGTAGTGGTTAGTATGGTGGTGTAGCGGTCAGTATGGTGGTGTAGCGGTCAGTATGGTTGTGTAGCGGTTAGTACGGTGGTGTAGTGGTTAGTATGGTGGTGTAGTGGTTAGTATGGTGGTGTAGTGGTTAGTATGGTGGTGTAGTGGTTAGTATGGTGGTGTAGTGGTTAGTATGGTTGTGTAGTGGTTAGTACGGTGGTGTAGTGGTTAGTATGGTGGTGTAGTGGTTAGTACGGTGGTGTAGTGGTTAGTATGGTGGTGTACTGGTCAGTATGGTGATGTAGTGGTCAGTACGGTGGTGTAGTGGTCAGTATGGTGATGTAGTGGTCAGTATGGTGGTGTAGTGGTCAGTACGGTGGTGTAGTGGTCAGTATGGTGGTGTAGTGGTTAGTATGGTGGTGTAGTGGTTAGTATGGTGGTGTAGTGGTTTTTACGGTGGTGTAGTGGTTAGTATGGTGGTGTAGTGGTCAGTATGGTGGTGTAGTGGTCAGTATGGTGGTGTAGTGGTTAGTATGGTGGTGTAGTGGTTAGTATGGTGGTGTAGTGGTCAGTATGGTGGTGTAGTGGTCAGTATGGTGGTGTAGTGGTTAGTATGGTGGTGTAGTGGTTAGTATGGTGGTGTAGTGGTCAGTATGGTGGTGTAGTGGTCAGTATGGTGGTGTAGTGGTCAGTATGGTGGTGTAGTGGTTAGTACGGTGGTGTAGTGGTCAGTATGGTGGTGTAGTGGTTAGTACGGTGGTGTAGTGGTCAGCACGGTGGTGTAGTAGTTAGTATGGTGGTGTAGTGGTTAGTACGGTGGTGTAGTGGTCAGTACGCTGGTGTAGTAGTTAGTATGGTGGTGTAGTGGTTAGTACGGTGGTGTAGTGGTCAGTATGGTGGTGTAGTGGTTAGTACGGTGGTGTAGTGGTCAGCACGGTGGTGTAGTGGTTAGTACGGTGGTGTAGTGGTTAGTATGGTGGTGTAGTGGTCAGTATGGTGGTGTAGTGGTTAGTATGGTGGTGTAGTGGTTAGTATGGTGGTGTAGTGGTCAGTACGGTGGTGTAGTGGTCAGTACGGTGGTGTAGTGGTTAGTATGGTGGTGTAGTGTTAGTACGGTGGTGTAGTGGTCAGTACGGTGGTGTAGTGGTTAGTATGGTGGTGTAGTGGTTAGTATGGTGGTGTAGTGGTCAGTACGGTGGTGTAGTGGTTAGTATGGTGGTGTAGTGGTTAGTATGGTGGTGTAGTGGTTAGTATGGTGGTGTAGTGGTCAGTACGGTGGTGTAGTGGTTAGTATGGTGGTGTAGTGGTCAGTATGGTGGTGTAGTGGTTAGTACGGTGGTGTAGTGGTTAGTATGGTGGTGTAGTGGTCAGTATGGTGGTGTAGTGGTTAGTATGGTGGTGTAGTGGTTAGTATGGTGGTGTAGTGGTTAGTATGGTGGTGTAGTGGTTAGTATGGTGGTGTAGTGGTCAGTATGGTGGTGTGGTGGTCAGTACTATCTCCTCACAGTAAGATGGTCTGGGTTGGATTCCCGGTCCGGGTGGTTCTGTGTGGAGTGTGTATGTTCTCTCTGTGTTTGAGTGGGTTCCTCTGGGTTCTCCGGTTTCCTCTCACAGTCCAAACACATGTATGTTAGGATCCTCACTCTAAACTGATTGTAGGTGTGAGTGTGTGTGTGAGTGTGTGTTGGTCATGTGATGGACTTAATGTCCATAATGTACCCCACCTTCGACCGATGACGCTGGGATTGGCTCCAGCCCACCTGTGACCCTGACTAGGCGGTTAAGGCAGAAGATGATGATGGATGGATGCTAGGTAGCTTAAATAGCAGATATTTGTCGTATGAATCAATAAGGCTGGTATTGCAGCTCTGCATCATTCATTAGTATTATTTATAATATATATTTATATTATATATATATATATATATATATATATATATATATATATATATATATATATATATATATATATATATATATTGCTATGTGGTTTAAAACATTTCTAGTCAGCTTCAGTATCTCTGAGCTCCATGTTTCAGGTTCAGTGTGACCTCATTTACTCCAGTGGCCATTATCCATGTCCATAAATAGGACTCTACTATGAGCTGGACACTACTGCCCTCTTGTGGCCATGTGTTTTCTGCACACATCAGTTCAAAAGAATGAGACCTTGTAGGATGTACAGTCTATTTTAGAAAGTTTCCAGAGTTTCTTCTGATATTAAGATATTTATGGGACATTGCTGTGAGGATTTGATTGAGTGTTAGTGAGGTCAGGTACTGATGTTGAACATTGCTGTGAGGATGTGATTGAGTGTTAGTGAGGTCAGGTACTGATGTTGAACATTGCTGTGAGGATTTGATTGAATGTTAGTGAGGTCAGGTACTGATGTTGAACATTGCTGTGAGGATTTGATTGAGTGTTAGTGAGGTCAGGTACTGTTGATGAACATTGCTGTGAGGATTTGATTGACTATTATTGAGGTCAGGTATTGATGTTGAACATTGCTGTGAGGATTTGATTGAGTATTAGTGAGGTCAGTACTGATGTTGAACATTGCTGTGAGGATTTGATTGACTATTGAGGTCAGGTACTGATGTTGAACATTGCTGTGAGGATTTGATTGACTATGATTGAGGTCAGGTACTGATGTTGAACATTGCTGTGAGGATTTGATTGAGTGTTAGTGAGGTCAGGTACTGTTGATGAACATTGCTGTGAGGATTTGATTGACTATTATTGAGGTCAGGTATTGATGTTGAACATTGCTGTGAGGATTTGATTGAGTGTTAGTGAGGTCAGGTACTGATGTTGAAACATTGCTGTGAGGATTTGATTGACTATGATTGAGGTCAGGTACTGATGTTGAACATTGCTGTGAGGATTTGATTGAGTGTTAGTGAGGTCAGGTACTGTTGATGAACATTGCTGTGAGGATTTGATTGACTATTATTGAGGTCAGGTATTGATGTTGAACATTGCTGTGAGGATTTGATTGAGTGTTAGTGAGGTCAGGTACTGATGTTGAAACATTGCTGTGAGGATTTGATTGGGTGTTAGTGAGGGCAGGTACTGATGTTGGAACATTGCTGTGAGGATTTCATTGAGTGTTAGTGAGGTCAGGTACTGATGTTGGATCATTGCTGTGAGGATTTGATGTTGGATGGTTAGGGTTAGTCTAACTCCATCACTGCAGAGAACAGTTTTTTTGGGGACTATTTGAACCTCACAGCGTCCTGCATGTATCCCTCCACCATGAATGGAGTTTAAGACTGAACTATCATAAACAGCATCTCCGAATCAGACAGCGTATTTATAACATCTACTGTAAGAACTTTCTGTGAGGAGCTTTTAGAGGTGGACGTCTGGTTCCATTCACCTCCACTGTGAACGTATCTGACTGTATCTGTAGCAGAGCGTTTCCCACCAATACATTTAATAATAGAGCCAATAACTGAACCAACTAAACATTCATCCATCATCATCATCTGCTTTATCCAGCTAGTCAGGGGTCACAGGGGGGCTGAAGCCAACCCCAGCATCACTGGGCAAAGGCGGAGTACACCATGGACAGGTCACCAGTCCATCACATGGCCAACACACACACACACTCACACCTACGATCAGTTTAGAGTGAGGATCCTAACATGCATGTGTTTGGACTGTGGGAATAAACCGGAGTACCTGGAGGAACCCACTCAAACACAGAGAGACCTACACACTCCACACAGAACCACCTAGACCGGGAATCCAACCCAGATCATCTTACTGTGAGGAGACAGTGCTGACCCTCAATGAAGACATCAACACTGAGAAAGCTCATATCAACACAATTTAATAATGACAAATATACACAGTTTAAAGGTGATCAACATGCAAACGACTGTGATATAAAAAAAAAATTATATATTTTTTGTTTCTTCGGGTGAAGGTACAGCGGCCAGATTAGAAAGAAAAACAAAACACAAACAAACAAAAGGTTCAGCAAAAAGCACAAACGGAGGCAGGCGAACGCACACAGATCATAAAAATATAGAAGATGGTTATGAGCATTTACAAATTTACACACATACACAGGATTCTTCATCAGATCTCCAAGCACATGCCCAGTAGTACAGCCAACACCTCATACAGTGTAGAAAACAGGCCTCTCGGGATTCCATCCGACTACACACGGACCCTGGAGCCGGATTTTGGGGGTAATTTACTGCAACAAGGTGCAAAACCATAAACCATAAACCAGTCTGTTCATAAGTGCTCATTAGAGAACTGCGCTGGGATCCAGCCACACCTCTCCGCTTTAAGTGTCCAGCACTTATATCTGATTGTAAAGAGGGACGTCTAGAAACATGCTTTCATTTTAATTGTATACTGGCCATAAGCTGTTAAAGGACATCTCCACCAATTTTCCACAATTTCTGATGTAAACAAAGAGGTTTGGTGTGAAACGCTCCATCCTAGAGCCAAGAACTGCTCACAGTGGTGGTGAATGGAACCAGACGTCCACCTTTAAAATCTCCCTTGCAGAAAGGTATTACAGGTAATGGTTACGAATAGACTGTATCTTAAAGTAAAGACAATGATTCTGTATAGAACTATAAACACTCAAAGAACCATCTGCATGCTTCAGTGGTCCTTACATGCTGTATACGGTTCTACTACTGCTGCTATAACCATGGCATCATAACAGCAGCAGAACTTATTCGGTGCTATATTTCAGCATGCAAAGAACCTTTAAGCATGAATACAGGTGTTCACGGTTCTATAAAGAACCACAGCCTTTTTTAAGATCCATTTGCAGTGGAGGGATACAGGCAGAGCACTGTGTGGCAAAACAGTCCCCCAAAGTATCTTGCATCATCATCAACAACATCCATATAAAACATGTGCATGTTCAATGGTGGGTTTTATAGTAAATAAAATATCTATATTTGTGTTGTAGTCATGGTAACCCCTGTTTTCCATCATCGCCACCACCACTGTAAAGAACATCTGAACCATCTCACACCAAAACTCACTCTGAATCTCAATAATATCTTAACAGGAGAGCTGCACAGAGGAATTTTGGAAAGTTGGTGAATGTCCCCTTTAAACAGCCAATGCTTTGCACCTTTATTTTAAAGGTTGTTGATCATACTGTCACTGTCAACATTCGAAGAGTTCACACGCAAGATTGTGCTGTTACTCATATGTGCACACAGGCGTGCACGCGCGCGCACACACACACACACACACACACACACACACACACACACACACACACACACACACACACACACACACACACACACACACACAAAAACAGTCTCACCAGCCACAGACGAGCGTCGTGTCAGGTTACAAAGAAGGAAAAATGGCATGCTGCAGATCAAATGGCCATTTTCTGTCACACCAAAAAGCAAGAGAAACACAAAAGTGCTGTTATGAGTTTCTTAAGACTTAAAAACATCCATTAAAAACCTGACAGAGCTGTGAAAGCGAGCAATCAGGAACAAAAAAAAATAACTAACTAACGGCGGAGGCTGTTTGCACGCTGTCTGGCCTTAGCAGTGAGCGAACGAAGGTTAACTCTTCCGGTTGTCGTGGTACTACTAACCCAGGCAGTCAAGGCGGCAGAGTACAAAACATAATAATCAAACTGAAAGAAAAACACAGTGAAACATAAGAGGCAACACACGAAAGATGAAGCGGCTGCTCGTGACAGCTTTCATTCTTTTATCCTGCTCGTTTTCTTTTTTTTCTTTTTTTTTTAGGGGCGGGAAAAAGCGACTGGAAAAGGATTCAGTACAGCTCTTCAGTAGTTCACACAGTCTCGCCTGGTAATAAGTTACAAAATACTCACTGTTAGATTCATAAGATGTTGTAGTTCTAACTGCTCAAGTAATACAAAACATGGGTTTAAGAAGCCATGCATACAGTAGAGCCCAAACAAACTTCCATGAATTTCCACTTCCGGCCACTAGAGGGCAGCAGCCGCAGTTCCTCGTTAATTTGCTTTTGTTTTTATTCTTTTCTAGCCAACATCTCAGACTCTCAAGCACTTTGTTTTGAGTGTGTACGACTAAAATAACTCATATATGGGAGGAAAACAACATCAACAGCCGCTGCGCAGCCCTTAAACCACCGTCGACAGCCAGCGCTTCATAAACACTGACCCAGCCTGCAAGCGCAAACCGTGACCACACTCTTTAAATAAAGGCTCCTAAAGGGTTCCCGGCATGGACGCCAGGTTCTAGGTAACAACTTTAATCCGTATAAAGTATATATACTATGTGGAGGCTCATTAAAGAGCCCATATCCTATCTGGGACCCCTTCTTTATCATTTAGTTGTTTTTGTTACGGTGCCTTTAAGACCGATGTATGCAATAAATGCTCTGTTCTGATTGGCTGCGCTTCTTTCAATAAAAAGCACTCAGAGCTGAAACACTACATATAACTGCAATGTGCATGGGCGGAGCCAAAGTGCCGACTGATTAAACACATGTATGCAAAGGTGTCTGTTTATGTGACATCACAAATAGGCTGTTGTAGACCATGATCTGACTGAATGGATTGAATACTGAGCAGTGTATATGTATACATACCACTGTTCATTTACATTTAGCCTCATGATATGGGCCTTTTAAAGTTCTTCAATATCAGAAATCTATCAAGAACCATGTGCTCTTTAGAGAACCCAAAGTGGTTCTCCTGTGTCCTCGCTCCGAAGAACCCCTTTATTTGTAAGAGTGCAGGCTACATTTGCGCTCCATGCCAAAAGCAGAATCAGCTGAGATTAATCAATATATCTGCTATATGATGACAGGTGTGATATACAGGCTGATCATTAGAGTAGAGTGTTGAGAATAAAGACCAAACCCACTAAAGCCGGGCAGGGGTGGGTTGCTAACCCTAAAGGGGAATTCCACACACTTTTCAAAATTTCTGCATACTTAAATCGCTACGATGTGAGTGGTTTGATGTGAAATGCGCTGATATTTAAATTATTATTATTTTTTTAAATAGAACACAGTGGTGGTGATGGTAACCGGACGTCTGAAAGAGCCCACACAGAAAATGTTCAAATCCAATGTTCAGTAATAGCCCTGTTGTTGTTTTGTGATAGTTAAAAGAGAACTTTCATGTTGGAGAGGTACACGCAGGTCACTGTACCTCCTCACCACCACCGATTTTACATATAGAAGCTCAGAAGACACATACAGGGTTAACTGGTGGTTGTCTATAGTGAATAAAATGACTAGACAGAGATATAGACATCATGACATCTGGTTACCTTCACCACCACTGTAAAGAAAAACATCACTATCTTTAAATATCACATCAAAACACTTATATTATAGAGAAATTTTGACTCTTCTGTGAAGCTCCCCTTTGAAGCTAAACTGGCTGTTGTCTATAGGCAGATGCTAAGGGTTTAGTGCAACAGCAAGTATACACGGGCTGTATTAATATTAATAGCTTCATTAGCAATACTAGCACTGGTGCGCAGTGGCTTTGCTATGGAGGACGTCACACACAGCGACCCTCAGATGAACAGCCTTACTGGAGCTGAGGAGGAGAGCGGTGGGGTGGGGGGTGGGGGGTTGGGGGGGAGGGGGGGGGAGAGCAGTGGCTTGCTGCGGTGGTCACGACGGGCAGAACCATTCCTCTCCTTCCTGTTGAGTCTTTTTACCTGTCTGCCCGAGAGAGAGAGAGAGAGAGAGAGAGAGAGAGAGAGAGAGAGAGAGAGAGAGAGAGAGAGAGAGAAAGAGAAAGAGAGAGAGAGAGAGTCCTTTCCAATAAACTGTTCAATCAATAACAGTCTTTAGGCCTTGTTTGTTTGTTTTGCGTGACGACAGTAAGACAAACAAACACACTCTTGGCAACAGAGGGAGCAACCAGCAGGTTGATATGGAATTTGCATTGCAGTGCTTGTAGAATACAGGAGGTTGGTGGGAGCGGGTCCTGAAGCAGTGTCCTCCGCAACCTTGAGGCAGCATGCGCGCCGCCGCCGGGTCACAAGCCGAGGCAGGAGCTGCAGGTGAGGCGAAGTCGCTGTTTACGAATCCAGGGAGTCTGCTGAGACGGAGAAAAGACTATGTTTAACAGCTGCCAGCAGGGGGTATAACAGGACATCATAGAGATTTTCTACAACGCATCACACAAACATTACCTGTTACACATTTTGATTATGTTATTTTGGTGTGATCAAAACTGCACAGTCCATCTCAGGAGCAGCCTTCCCCTCACTACAGAACATCTACCACACCAGGGTCACCAGGAGGGCCCACAACATAATCAGGGACGGTACACACCCCCAGCACACACTCTTCACACGTTTACCTTCAGGCAGACGTTACAGGAGTCCAGGACCACAAGACTGACAAACAGGTTCTACTCACAGGCCATCAGGCTTCTGAACACCTCACACACTACCTCTCCAACCTCTCCTTTCTGAACTGGTTTTAACTGGTCTGGTTTTAACTGCACCTTACACTCACTGTACTGCTGTTTACACTCACTGTACTGCTGTTTACATACAATACTGTTTACACTCACTGTACTGCTGTTTACATACAATACTGTTTACACTCACTGTACTGCTGTTTACATACAATACTGTTTACACTCACTGTACTGCCGTTTACATACAATACTGTTTACATTCACTGTACTGCTGTTTACATTCAATACTGTTTACACTCACTGTACTGCTGTTTACATACAATACTGTTTACACTCACTGTACTGCTGTTTACATACAATACTGTTTACATTCACTGTACTGCTGTTTACATACAATACTGTTTACATTCACTGTACTGCTGTTTACATACAATACTGTTTACACTCACTGTACTGCTGTTTACATACAATACTGTTTACACTCACTGTACTGCCGTTTACATACAATACTGTTTACATTCACTGTACTGCTGTTTACATACAATACTGTTTACATTCACTGTACTGCTCTTTACATACAATACTGTTTACACTCACTGTACTGCTGTTTACATACAATACTGTTTACATTCACTGTACTGCTCTTTACATACAATACTGTTTACACTCACTGTACTGCTGTTTACATACAATACTGTTTACACTCACTGTACTGCTGTTTACATACAATACTGTTTACACTCACTGTACTGCTGTTTACATACAATACTGTTTACACTCACTGTACTGCTGTTTACATACAATACTGTTTACATTCACTGTACTGCTGTTTACATACAATACTGTTTACACTCACTGTACTGCTGTTTACATACAATACTGTTTACACTCCCTGTACTGCTGTTTACATTCAATACTGTTTAAACTCACTGTACTGCTGTTTACATTCAATACTGTTTACACTCACTGTACTGCTGTTTACATACAATACTGTTTACATTCACTACTCGCACAAAACCTTGTTTACATTTGTTACTTGCAACTTGCACTTTATGGCTGCTGCTTTTCATACTTGCACATAAAAGCACACAACTTTTATTTTGTATTCTTTAACTATAAAAATACTTTTATTTACTTCAATTTATATTATTATACTTTGTATATTTTGACATCATAAATTACATCACAACACACTTTTCTGTGTTTCAATTCAGCTTTCATTTAATACTGATCAATAAAATAAAGAAATACTGACTTTTATGCACCATTTCAGTCACTGCATGTTAGGGCTGAGGCACCGCGTCAACCTGATTGATTACGAAATTACGTTGATTAGCATAACATGCGGCGATGCGTCGCAACACTGGTTGGGTGGTGAAGTTCTGCTAAGATAAGAGAAAGTGTCTTTAGCTTTGAGCCAATATAGGAGTCACTCTAAAGCAGTGCTAGACCGCATATATTTTCAGGACAGCTTCGAGTTAGATCCCCTCTGTGCAGCGCTCGTTAACCCATACATGCAGTGCTGTTATTCCTTAGCCTGCTGCTAAGAGAGGCTTAGTGGGCCTGGTAGACGGAGCAAAGACACACTGTGAGCACTGCAGCTGACCTGGAGACTCTGCAGATGAAGCCATGGGCGGCAGGTGAGGCTTTGAATATTCACTATTGATTACTGCTGAAGCTCTGGTGCCTAAATAACTGGCTCTATTCTTCCTACTGTACAGTCTTTACCATGTTTAATCTACAAATATCACCACAATGTGAGTAAAGAAAAAAAAAACTATCAGGGAAGTGGTCAAGCTGCCCTCTGGAGATTCACAAACAGATCTGAGCGCAACAACTAAAGCCCACCCCCTACATATTTTAAGACCTTAATGATTTGTTTATCTGGCATTATTTGCCAAAGATGGAATCAAACCCTCTGCTATTTCGGCCCATAAGGGAGTGAAAGAGCGGCATTTGGGAGAAAAAAGCATCTAAAAGACTAATCAGGGGAATCAGTGGGAACATAAGCCTGGGAAGTAAGAAATGACTGTGGTGATGTATGTGTATCTGCATATCTGCTCATTTAAAAGCACATCATAAAACCTTCTAGTCCAGAAATGGTCAAGTCTTTGTCAGCGGAGGCCAAAGTGCAATGTGTGTCGTGGGTCACAACAACAAAACCGTACAAGCAAAGGTAAGCAGTCTTCAAGACTAAAGAGAAAGTTATAAAATTATAAACATTAAGAAAAATGGATGTTCTTTCAGTCGGCAAGGAGTGTTGGAGTAAGATAACTGGCGGGAAAATGAAACATCTTTATGGGTCAGTGTTTGTTTATTTACTAGAAGCTTCTTTGTAAAAGTATCTGCATGATGTAAAAATGTTCTATATCAACGAGAGGCCACGTTTTTGGCTCTGGGCAGAGAGAGTCCGTGTTTTTAGCTCTGGGCCGAGACAGGCCGTGTTTTTAGCTCTGAGCCGAGACAGGCCATGTTTTAGCTCTGGGCCGAGACAGGCCGTGTTTTTAGCTCTGGGCCGAGACAGGCCATGTTTTAGCTCTGGGCCGAGACAGGCCGTGTTTTTAGCTCTGAGCCGAGACAGGCCGTGTTTTTAGCTCTGGGCCATGTTTTAGCTCTGGGCCGAGACAGGCCGTGTTTTTAGCTCTGAGCCGAGACAGGCCGTGTTTTTAGCTCTGGGCCGAGACAGGCCGTGTTTTTAGCTCTGAGCCGAGACAGGCCGTGTTTTTAGCTCTGGGCCGAGACAGGCCATGTTTTAGCTCTGGGCCGAGACAGGCCGTGTTTTTAGCTCTGGGCCGAGACAGGCCATGTTTTAGCTCTGGGCCGAGACAGGCCGTGTTTTTAGCTCTGGGCCATGTTTTAGCTCTGGGCCGAGACAGGCCGTGTTTTTAGCTCTGAGCCGAGACAGGCCGTGTTTTTAGCTCTGGGCCGAGACAGGCCATGTTTTTAGCTCTGGACCGAGACAGGCCGTGTTTTTAGCTCTGGGCCGAGACAGGCCGTGTTTTTAGCTCTGGGCCGAGACAGGCCGTGTTTTTAGCTCTGGGCCATGTTTTAGCTCTGGGCCGAGACAGGCCGTGTTTTTAGCTCTGGGCCGAGACAGGCCATGTTTTAGCTCTGGACCGAGACAGGCCATGTTTTAGCTCTGGACCGAGACAGGCCGTGTTTTTAGCTCTGAGCCGAGACAGGCCATGTTTTTAGCTCTGAGCCGAGACAGGCCGTGTTTTTAGCTCTGGACCGAGACAGGCCGTGTTTTTAGCTCTGGACCGAGACAGGCCGTGTTTTTAGCTCTGGGCCGAGACAGGCCGTGTTTTTAGCTCTGGGCCGAGACAGGCCGTGTTTTTAGCTCTGGACCGAGACAGGCCGTGTTTTTTAGCTCTGAGCCGAGACAGGCCGTGTTTTTAGCTCTGGGCCGAGACAGGCCATGTTTTAGCTCTGGGCCGAGACAGGCCGTGTTTTTAGCTCTGGGCCGAGACAGGCCGTGTTTTTAGCTCTGGGCCGAGACAGGCCGTGTTTTTAGCTCTGGGCCGAGACAGGCCATGTTTTAGCTCTGGGCCGAGACAGGCCGTGTTTTTAGCTCTGAGCCGAGACAGGCCGTGTTTTTAGCTCTGGACCGAGACAGGCCGTGTTTTTAGCTCTGGGCCGAGACAGGCCGTGTTTTTAGCTCTGGGCCGAGACAGGCCGTGGTTTTAGCTCTGGGCCGAGACAGGCCATGTTTTAGCTCTGGGCCGACACTGGCAGTATTTTAACTATGGACCGAGACAGGTCGTGTTTTTAGCTATGGACCGACACTGGCAGCTCTGAGCCGAGACAGGCCATGTTTTTAGCTCTGAGCCGAGACAGGCCGTGTTTTTAGCTCTGGACCGAGACAGGCCGTGTTTTTAGCTCTGGGCCGAGACAGGTCGGGTTTTTAGCTCTGGACCGACACTGGCAGTATTTTAACTATGGACCGAGACAGGTCGTGTTTTTAGCTATGGACCGACACTGGCAGTATTTTAGCTATGGACCGACACTGGCAGTATTTTAGCTATGGGCCGAGACAGGTCGTGTTTTTAGCTCTGGACCGAGACAGGCCATGTTTTTGTCTCTGGGCCGAGACAGGCCGTATTTTAGCTATGGACGAGACAGGGCGTGTTTTTAGCTATGGACGAGACAGAGCGTGTTTTTAGCTATGGACGAGACAGGGCGTGTTTTTAGCTATGGACCGAGACAGGTTGTGTTTTTATCTCTGGGCCGAGACAGGCCGTATTTTAGCTATAGACCGAGACAGGCCATGTTTTTGTCTCTGGGCCGAGGCAGGCCGTATTTTAGCTATGGGCCGAGACAGGGCGTGTTTTTAGCTATGGACCGACACTGGCAGTATTTTAGCTATGGGCCGAGACAGGCCGTATTTTAGCTATAGACCGAGACAGGCCATGTTTTTGTCTCTGGGCCGAGGCAGGCCGTATTTTAGCTATGGACGAGACAGGGCGTGTTTTTAGCTATGGACGAGACAGGGCGTGTTTTTAGCTATGGACCGACACTGGCAGTATTTTAGCTATGGGCCGAGACAGGCCGTATTTTAGCTATAGACCGAGACAGGCCATGTTTTTGTCTCTGGGCCGAGGCAGGCCGTATTTTAGCTATGGACGAGACAGGGCGTGTTTTTAGCTATGGACGAGACAGGGCGTGTTTTTAGCTGTGGACCGAGACAGGCCGTATTTTAGCTATGGACCGAGACAGGGCGTGTTTTTAGCTGTGGACCGAGACAGGCCGTATTTTAGCTATGGACGAGACAGGTCGGGTTTTAGCTATGGACGAGACAGGTCGGGTTTTAGCTCTGGGCCAAGACGGGCTGTGTTTTTAGCTATGGGCCGAGATTTTAGCTCTGGTCCGAGACAAACCCTGTTTTTAACTATGGACTAAGGCAGGGTATGTTTTTAGCATCTAGTTACATGAGGTTTTGTTTTTTCCTCAATATTCTGCTGTTTTTTCAACTCTGGAATAAAAGTTTCAGTTTAAATGAGACCTGTGTCTTTGGGATACAACACCAAAATCCGTTTCGTATGTCTGACCTCGACTCGTACTGGGGAAGCAGCTGTGACTGTTAGTGTGTGTTCATAAACGAGCTAAAAGCAATCAGTCAAGACAGAACGTTTAGTGACCAACGGCTTTGTGTCTGATATCCACGAAGTCAGTAACACTTCTCTGTGTGAACAGATCCTTCTTCACTGTCAGTCTGAGCTGTGAATGATCAGTGTGGCAGCATAACACTAAGCTTACGTCACACGGGTATCAGTATGTTGGTATCAATGCACTTTCTAGAGTATAAGTGTGAGTACATGAGCACGTTATCATCCTGGCACCCAACACCAGTATCGGTACTGATGCATACCTAATTTTAAGGGAGAAATTCTTCATATCTGAACAACAAATCAATATTCAGAGTCATCGTTTACCATCTTGAGGGGGGTCTACATTAATATCCTCCGTCTCTGTGTCGTCCCTCATCTCCTCATCCTCATCTTCGTCTTCTTCCAGCTCGCTGGCGATCAGCTGTCTGGCCAGTTTAATGTTGAGGCCTTCGTTGTAGTGCATCTTCCTCATCATCTCAAACTGCTTCTTCTTAGCTGGAAAAAAAAAAACAAAAAAAAAAAACAACACACTTATAACCACACAGCAGTGAAATACAGCCTCACGACCAGAGCAGCGCAAATCATTCAAGGTCGTGGGAGCAATGAGAGATTTAGAGTTAAGGCTTGGGGGAGGCACACCAGAGGGCTTATGGGTACAGACACAAATCAGAACAGTCTGTGGAAGCACTGTCACTTTATGTACAGTCTTCCTGAGAGACACAGCCACTGCACCACACACACACAGGAAACTGATTCCAAGCTCTGAGCTTTGAAGCAATAACTCAAAGCTGCCGGTCAACAACTGGTAGCACAAGAGACCTCGTCTATAAATACACTCACATTCAGAAAGTCGTCGGGAAACTTATATCAGAAGAAACTGGTACAGTTTTTAAAATCTGCTAGAGTTAAATGTGAATTTAGAACGCTGTTCACCTCATTTCACTCTTGTATATCGTTGCCATCTAAAGAAAAACATATACCTATTTTTTTTTATCATATTTTTCTGCATCATATAAACACGACAGCTGCCGTTTACATTGTATGAATGTTTCATGATGAATGGACCAATAGAAATGCTCCAAAACAGCCTGGAAATAATTCTGGTTTTATTGAGTTACACTGAAAGTGAAGACATATTTTGGTCTCTCCTGTAAAGTTAACGTTTTGAAGATGCTTGCATTTCTTTGGACAGTGGCAACATTTTACTGGAGGATTTCTAGGCAGCACAAACAGTTTTTATATTAATTACATGAATAATCTTAAAACTAATGCAAATAACGACCCATCGCAAACTCCTGACAATGATACAATAAATATCACCTCTAGCTGCTCAGTCTATTAACCTAAACACACACACCCGGTAAAGATGTACACATTTCACTGAGAAAGCTGGAATAGTAAGTACTTAATGAAACAACTGAACTGAATAATGTTGTTGCTGGAGATGTGCACTAGCATTAAAGGCTAGATTTTAAGTCAGCCCACAAAACAAAACACTTCTGTTTTTTTAAAAATTGTTAGTGGTCATAATTAGAACAGCTCTTCATTTCACAATAGTTAAAGGACTAAAGGCCACTAAACATCACACACACAGCATCCTAAAGCTGCCACTGATTTTAATGGAGGTACTAAAGTTATTAGACTAGCTGTTTTCAGTTCATGTCTTTCAGCTGGAGAACAGTCAGTCTGGGAGAAGGTAGTGAACTGAGGCTGGACGCTTAATTTCATTCTTTTTATACGAGCAGAACGTAATAATGAACTTGAACCTGTCAACATTGAATGATTTAATAAATAAATAATCCAAATAAATCACAAAGACAGAAAATCTTATAGCTATATGTGACTAACAGTGACAAGATCCATCTGATTTACAGTTTGTGTGTGTGTGTGTGTGTGTGTGTGTGTGTGTGTGTATGTATATATATATATATATATATATATATATATATATTATATAAAGAGATGGACCGGTCAGCGTTTTTGAGGCCGATTCAAATCGCTGATCGGCTGATGGCCGTTACAGGTTAAGGGCGGGGCTAAATGCCATGGCAGGGCTACATGTAGTTATTAGCCCACGTAACATGGTCTAAACTGGTTTATTACCATTTTTAACGAGCTCAAACTTGCAAATGATCATTAAATGATTGAATTGTTGCTGCTGTACTGTTTGGTGTTCTGGGTTGTTTGTTTTGTGTTAGCTGTGCGTGCTAGCTCTGCTGTTTACTGATACTCACTGTGTTCAGCTGCGTGGTGTCTCTAAAGTACTGTATCAGATTAATAGTGTTAAACGTCTTTGTCTTGGTTTCCCCACGACACATTGATTTTTCAGATGTTACAGAACGTCCTGGATGAGTCTGAGTCCCATACGGTAACAAACGAACAGACAGACGATGTTTTCTATCCGCACATGCCGTG